>JALXFT010003256.1:0-72401 GCA_023376895.1 Aspiorhynchus laticeps | reverse complement strand
TAATTATATGGCCAGCACCTGTATGTTTGTTTTCATGTACTTTCCAGGCCTTGAATCCATATGTCTGAAGTTCAAGTACTTTCAAGAAGCGTGGGAACCCTGGCAATCTGTCTGCAGAAGTCCAGCCATCTCAAGTCTCCCACATTCGTTTTGTGTTACAAGATTATGAGAGTCCCCAACCAAACAGTTCTAAAATGCACCACTCCAAGTCTGTAGAGCAGGTGAGGTATTAAGGGAGACAGGTATTACCAGATTAACCAGAAACTACATGCATCAACATGATCAGTGTTTGTTTGGCTTTATCTAACAAACGGTCTGCCTTCTAGTAGACAGAAACACACCTGCTTTTCTTACTTTTGAATTAAATATTTTATCTGATGATAACATTTAAAATTCCTTGAAGTTAACAGTCTTTCAGAACATTAAATATAATACAAATATGTTAGGATCAAAAATACATTCACATGTGAATTCCCCTTTTTGGAAACTTTATTGTTTAAAGTATTTTGATTTCCCAGTTAAAAAAAAAAGTACAAAAGGTAAACACTTGATTGATACAAAAATATAAAACCGAACAAAAGTTGTAAGAACGTAAATGCATTTACACAAAAAATCTCAATCCATTCACAAGTAAATCAAAGGAGCAAGAGCTTGTTGCATTTCAGATCAGCATTAATACTGTCTGAGAAACTCAGCTATAAACAAAATAAGGAAAATTCAGAGTTCAGCTCTATGGACAACATCCGTGACATGCTGTCCATTAACACAAAATCGTTTCAACCCGTTCCTTAGAAATGCATTTAAAAGTTAGAATTTCATTTTAAGAACATAAATATCAACACATTTTGTTTTTGACCACTTCATGAACTGAAAGTTGAAAGTATTTTCTGTGGTAAACAGCTGCATGTCACAAATTATAGGGCCTAACTTGAACCTGCAATATTCCTTAATGGAAAATTTAACTTGCTGTCATCGATACTTAAAAACACAAATGACTCCACCAATACGAATGACCACATATTAAATCCACCTTAAACAGAAACTTTCCATCAGTTGTATGGAATGTAGAAGTATACACTGAACTGAACTACTTATTAGAAAGTTAAAAATATGGCTTGAATACTTGAAAAAATAAGAATATGCTGATGGTTTGCACACCTGAAGCACTACCTTGCACAAATTCGGTCACTGCTGTATGGTTTCTGCCACTTCAGCGGACTTTCAAGAAAAAAAAAAAAAAAAAAAACATTCTGTAAACACACCAACTAGATGAAGACAGAAAGTCTGGTACACTGAACTAAAACAGCTGGACAACCAAATGTGCTGCATTTCCCGCTGGGGTGGAAGCACAACAACATGGCTCTTGAATGCAGTGCAGCACATATTTTCCTGAGAGACCAAATAGAGAACTCCACAATATTGATCATTACTAGTCTACTTAATTATAAGTAACTGCATCTTAACTCAAAAACTGTGCAAATCAATTGTAAAAATAGCCTTTGTAGTCAGAAACCTTTCAAAAACTAAATGGCAAATGTTGATTGAGTTTGGCAATTCCTACTACAAACACAAAATTTATGAACAAAAAGAAACTGTTGCATCAGTTACCTATAGGGGTTTTAGCCAACAAGCTACAGTACTGTATATCTTACTGTAAAATATACAAAAAAGATGTAATAATAGCAAAGATGAGTATGTCAACAAATTGAATCATGAACTGGATGCCTCATTTTCAGAATATATAAGAGAAGATCAGAAAATGAATGCAAAGAGAAAGATACGTACTGAAGTTCCAGTTACTGTAAAACCATTTGAAATTTATATGTCCAGATGTGTGTAATAGTACAAGTGCTAAAACTGATAAGCAATATAATAAACAACGCAGCCCCCAAACTTCTACATGAAGTTCCTCCACTGGTTTTCAAACAGAAAGCTTCATTCTCATCTGTATTTGTTGAGCTAATTCCTCGGGTGACTGTGGATTTGAAGTCTGAATCCTCTTAAGTTAGTCGGATTCCCAGTACCTGTTCCAATTCCTGTCTCCTCTGCTGGACCTGAAAATCAAAAAAATTGCACTATTATAGATACTGTAGCAGTTGCATAAACATAGCAACTATGTTAAGACTGTGTAACTAGCAGTTAACCAAGGGGAAATCAGTCAAATTAGACCAATCTACCTATTTGTAACTTACTTGAAAAAATTATGACCAGTCTTGAAGAAAAAAAAATCTGATGACTAACTTTTTAAGACTAGTCTAAGCAGGTTATGCAACCGACCACTGATGTGTCTTGTAATGGAAAGAAATACCAAGTGCTCACCTTTGAAAATACATAGCGTCCAACAGCTTCTTTGACCCAGGGTGAGTGGTAAAACTCGGTTCTTCTCTCCTCCTCTGGATTTCCCACAGTGTCTGTCATTAACTGCATAAACCAAGACAAAACATCCATGAATGGCGGATGGCAAATAAAAGAAGCCTGAAGGAAATCCAATGAGGGAAATTGAAAGTACTTTGAGGTCTCGACTCTGAGACTTGAGCCAGTCCTGGATGAAATCCTGTGGGTTGTTACTGAAGCTGAGCATGAAGTCTCTCTGGGTTTTCAACTGGTTGATGGATTCAATAGTCTCATGGATCTTATGGAGAATGAAAATGTTTGGTTAAAAACTCTATGTACGTAACTTCAGAATGGGTGGAAAATAATTTACATGAGGTGTTTTTAATGTCCCTTCACACACACCTTCATCTCCAGGGCAGTGATCTCCTGCTGACTGGTTGTGGATGACAGGAAGCTGGTCATCTGAGCCTTCAGAGGGTCGTCCACCTCAACATCGATATCAAAGCATGCAGTCTTCTTCTGATCATTGGGATCCACACTGACAAAATGATACAGCAATAAAGCAGACATAAAAAACAACAACATTCAGACCACTCTACAAATATATACTTTACAATTTTACACATTTTAGAATAGTCATTAAAACTATGAGATGAATGTATGAGAATTATATGACAGTTGTATACCAAAAATGTTAAACAAATCAAAACTTTTTTCAATAGTATTTCTTACAAAGTTTTCCAACAGGAGTTCACATGTATGCTGGACACAATTTGCTTTTCCCTACCTATTCAGGTAAATTCACCCATTTTAATTTTGCTAAGAAATTCATATCTAGGTGCAAACTATATTCAGAAACATTAATGTTACTGAACATTGGACTGGTAGGTTAAATATTGTATTAAAAAATCTTTCAAAACAGCATGGAAAATAACTGTTGAGTAACAAAAAAGAACATTAAGAACAGGAACCACAAACACACACCTGATGATATGATTGATGACGATGGGGTCAGGGTGCTGAAGGAGGCTGGCAAGTTTCATGGGGATATCCGAAAATCTCATCCTGGGGCAGCCAAAAATCTACAGGATTGCAGCAGTTCGGTTCAGTTTCATGACTCAGTTTAACCACTCAGTATAACCACCTATCCCTTATTTGCCTTTGAATAAGGCATGCAATAATTATCTCACATCAAGTACTAAACCTGATTCTGAAGTTTGTTTGGTTGTTTGTTTGTGTTTAACGCCATGTCAGCTTCTGTGGCTATTTTCATGGAGAAAAAAAAAAATTATTATAAATTATATTAGGTTTTTCAAATTTATTATAAAAAATAAAGTTTTCTCACAGGGTTAAAACCAGCACAATCTAATAAAACATGCTTCAGAGATAAAGGGTTTTGGCAGAGAGAACATGTTGGATGATCTACTGCTAGTATTAAAAACTTGTGTGTTATCCTGGAATGACCTATTCTACAGTGGGTATACCCAATCTGGTACATGATTTTAAAGACAATGAGAGTGGTGCAGAACTACTGGCACTAAGCAAGGTGTTTCAATAAAGTTGCTAATGTCTTTGGAATTATAGACAGGGGAATTGCTATGTGGGGCCCTACCAAGTCTTCATGAAATTCTAGAGCTGCATTACAGAAACTTCCTATCATTATTCTTTACATAAGATTTTAAAAAAGTTCAATTTCTTAAGTGAAATTACCATGGTTTCTAAAGATGGATAGGATTCTGAGTTAGGAGTTGGTAACACAGGAGCTAATGCAGATTTGAGCATCAGCGTAACAGGGGAAAGTGAAAACAAGTAATCTGATTCCTTGGTTTCAAGGAATTCTGATTAAGTGGAAGCATAGACTACAAAGAGAAGTGGGCAGAGAACCGAGCCCTGGGGGATGCCTCTGTTGACAGGTCAGGAGCAGTGGAAAATTTCTATTTCTGGAAAAAGACAAATTGCTATCTATCACTTAGGTACGATGTGAACCAGTGCACAGCTGCGCCAGTAATACCAACAGCTTAGTGGCAAGTGAAAGCATGTTGTGTCAGACAATGCCAAATGCAAAGCTTAGATATAGGGTTTCAGCAGAGTTTTTCTTTTCTCATGAGTTTTAAACTGAGCTTTAGTGTTTTGGGTTTTGTGAAGAACTTTTGAATTGTGAAAAGAAGCTAAACGTAATTTCTTGTTAAGAGGGCTAAACATTTCGGTACCTGTCTGAAGTATCGGTTGCAGTTAATGTACTCTTTCTCATGGCAGTCTTGCAGCTTGTTGTTTTTGATGTAGAGCCACAAGGCCTGCATTATACTGGCTCTGGTCTGAGTGTGCACGCCCAACAGTCGTGCCAGGCGTGGATCCAGCTTATACTGCGGAGGCTAAGTCAAGTAGAAAGAGAAGTAAGATGATAGTTCATCATGTCATTAAAGAGATGCAACTATATACTTTGTAAAAAACAAACTTAGGAAATGAATCAAACTGAATTCTGATTTTCTTTTAAAGACCCCATTAGTTTTTTGGCTTTTATTCCATGTTTGCAAAAGTAACTTTTATAAAGTAACTTTTTTTTTTAAATAAAGTTTGTTGTCTAGCTGTTAAAATTGACATTTATTAAATCCCTTAAATAGAAAATCATCACTGGTGACTAATCTACATAGCTCTGATTTGCCATTGCATTCATATTTTTAACAGAACTGTGTTC
The DNA here is from genome assembly GCA_023376895.1 of Aspiorhynchus laticeps. Taxonomy (NCBI): domain Eukaryota; kingdom Metazoa; phylum Chordata; class Actinopteri; order Cypriniformes; family Cyprinidae; genus Aspiorhynchus; species Aspiorhynchus laticeps. The sequence continues at coordinate 67,372 of JALXFT010003256.1, read as the reverse complement.
TAATGCTCAAAATAATGCTACAAAAAACAACACGTAAAAAGAAATCTTGGATGCAACATGAGCAGATCTAAATGTAATACCTTAATCAACAATTTTCATTAAATTTCACTTTTCACTTCAAGCACGACCATCACAATAAATGTAATATAACTATACAGGGGCATTTTTTGCCTTTTTGCCCTTGTCTTGAATTTGGGTTGCATTTGTGTTCATTTTGATGGCATCTTTATCTCCAAGCCTGCTAAATAGCCGTTATATGTGTGTGTGTGTGTATGATATACCTGGTGGTCTAGCATGAGAAGGAGAGTACATTTCACATTCACATCCCCTGGTCTCTTCACCTGAAATCCGTCTGTCTCCTGAGTTGTAGGCATTCTGTGCCACTAAGACATACAGAAAACGATATGACTACAGATGTAACGGCTGAATTTACTGTAAGACAGTACATGACAGTGAGTAAATGATGCCAGAATTTTCATGTTGTGTTTGATGAGATCATCATTATCATGAGAATTTAAGTAGATTTACTCATATTGTGGGACATATTAACTCAGACTTGTAATATATAAAATATGAACATATAACTCTATAATATCATACCTCCACCAAGTGGTTGTCTGGGCCATAAAGTTCTTTCTCCAGTTCAATAACCAGGCTTTTAAAGAAGGATGAAAACTTTCGTTTCTGTTTCCCAGGCTAAGGATAACGACAAAGATAAAGATAAATAAGTAGAGAAAGGGGGAGAGAGAACACAATATTTTTTTTCAATGCGTTCATGCCGTTGATTGATACTGCATTGTTAGGAGCTGACCGCACTGGGGGGAGTTATTTTAGAAGCAGCACACACTTAGACATAAACAGCTATTGCACCAGTATGTGCTTGCGCAATGCCTTGCCTGTCCCTCCCTTTGCAGTAACACTCAACGTATGACCACTGAGGCAGAAGAAAGTGAAGAAAAAGAAAGAATCGTTTCCTTTTTTCATGTGGCAGCAGCACAGCCAGAGGTCTTCAGCTGGCAAATATACGCTTAGACATTTTTTTGGACTAATTTCATGAAATGGGCCAAAGTTTCAATTCCTTTTCCTCAGAGTTTGGGAACATGGAACAACTTAGAGCACATCTGGTTTGAAGGAGTGAGCTGAGGATATGAGCCAGTGCAGTTAAGCTGGCCAACAGACCAAGAGACTCAAGACTGCCAAATAAAAAGCATTAAGCATAGAGGCGACACAGTCAGCTTTATCTAAAGCTGTTACTAGTCGTGAAACACTGTAAATGGAGTTCTTTACTGTGTGACCCTCACCTTGTTTCACACACATGCAAATAAGTAAACACATAATCAAACTCATTACGTACATCCTCCAGGAGTTTGCCTTCCACTCGAAGTTCCCAGGATGCCACTTTTTCAGCCTCCTCCCCTTCTGGCTTGCCAGGCATGTAGGTGTTAGAAATATAGATCCTCAGTTTGCGTTTTTGCTGGAAGAGTAGAACAAAGAGCACTGAGGTAATAAATATATAATAAATTATTTATTGAAATAATAAATAAATTGTTACTTTTCCTATAAAACGTGAGTGGTAAAGGACATTCTATCATCATTTACTCAACCTCCAAGTCATTGGTCATAAAAACTTGGTTTGGTTACCAACATTCTTTAAAATATCTTTATTTGTGTTCCACAGAAGAATGAAAACCATACAGATTTGCAATGATATGAGGTTGAGTAAATGATGACAGAATTTGTTTTGGAGGGGGGAGGGGTGTTAACTATAACATAGCTGAACTAAGAATTAATTTCTGAAATACTACACTGCATATACCGTGATGGGTTTTTTGATGGCCTCCTGTATCTCCATTCGTTTGCGAGCAATGGTCTGGTCCAGCTTTCTCTCAAAGGCCAGAAGGTCCATATAAGCCTGAGACTCTGGGACCAGATCCCTGATCTGAAAAACACCAAAATCATGAGAAACTTTGTACTTCAGCATCACAAAAAACAGACTTATACTATTCTGGTTAAACTCACCCTTTGTGGGAGGACTTTGTCAGCCATCTTACGCCTCTTCACCCTGAAAATGTAGAGCAGATGTGTAAGAAACATGACTCAACACATATTTTAAAACATTATTTCAATTATAGTGTGCACAGTTTAAAGTACTGAAGAGTATGCCACATAAATACTCTTAAACAAATATAACTTTGTCCTCAAGTTTTACAATGAAACAATTATTATTGTTAATAAACATTTAAAAAGTGGGAAATTCTGCATCTTTCCTTATGTTCTGATTGAGCTCAAATGCTCAATTATTCGAACTTAGCAGAAACATTTTATAAAATATTTTTTGTCTAAATTAGTAATGTTTTGTAGCAATAAATAAGAAAGTTTTACAGTTTAAACCAAAAAATAAATAAATCATTAATTCCATTTGGGCCTGCTTATAACCCATTAAAGTACATTAAAAAGGAAAACAATTGATTCATATAATTCATAAGGAGCCTTTTCTTTTAAAATGAAACAGGATTTTGCCTCAGGTCCCCCCCCCATAATTGTAAAGGTGTGGTCACATTAGCAAAATTTCAGTCGACAAAAAAGGTCTATTGCCCATTGTCAATACAGTAGTGATGCATGTCACTTTTCACACGTTACTTTCAAAACAAGTATTTTTCTGTTACAATACAGAGATTTTGTGAGACCAACTTGAACATGAGTAAAATCTGGTGGGGAACTTCTTTGGCCTTGTGTGAAACTCCTGATCGCATGGATTCCTATTAAAGTGACTGGATTTGTCTGCTAAATTGTTTCAAGACGCTCCTTATATCTGTGGAATTTTCTCTTGTTTTATCATTCAAAACCAAAAATCATCTAATTGCTTGGATCAATAATAGCGCACCTCTCCTCAACTAGATACTAATTTGAGGTGTAAATTGTTCATGTATGCATCACAAATGGCCAAATTTAATATTTATGGTTAAAGAGATAATTTACCCAGAAATAAATATTCTGTCATCGTATCCTCACCTTCATGTCTTTTCAAACCTTTAAGACTATTTCTGGAGAATACAAAAGACAATATTCTGAAGAATATGGGTAACCAAACAGTTTTGGTGACCACACTGGGACATTTCTCAAAACATTTTCTTTTATGTCTGACAGAATAAATGAAGTCATACAGGTTTGGAACATCATGAGGGTGAACAAAAAACTAATACATTTCCATTTTGGGATGTTCAAAATGCCTCAGCAAACATCAATAATATCAAATTAATCTGCCCTGTGGCTTAGTCTTTTTGCTAATATCATGAGACATCTTTAAATCATTTTTTAAATTCACAGCTATGCTATGCTTCTTTGGCAAAATGAAACAAATGAGTCTCTCAGTTAGAAGGACAATGAAGTCTTTGGTTTCCAGAGACAAACGCCTATCCGCTGGCAGATGACACTTTTTGGGTTCAGTATTGGACACTTGCTGTCATGCAAGCAGAATCATATGCTTCTCTTAGATTTTACATCATATTTGACATCCTGCTCTATAGTAGAACCAGACCACTTATGCCACATTATTAATATCATCTAATACAAACTTTACTTAGGGCTCCAAAACTAAAACCTTCCTTTGTTTATAAGGCCTCATAACCCAGACTTCAATGGGAACTTTGAAGTGATATGAACGCTACTGTAACTTTAAATTTGTGGCCATACATGCACAAATATTGATACTAGATTTACTAACCCCCTTCTCGGACCCATAAGACCCCCGGGCTGCTGCTGATGCTGCTGAAGGAGTCTCTTCCGGGTGGGGTCCATCGCAGCTTGAGGCATCCCGGGTCGCATGGGCATGGCTCCGCTATAAGACGGACCGGGTAGAGGGGAACCCATAGACCCCATGCCCCCCATTGGCATTCCTCGGCTCGGTGACATACTCGGGCGCTGTGGGTACGATTGTAGGATTTGAGAATTACTATTGTGACACTAACAAACAGCAGACTGTTATTATAGATAAAGTATGACAAATTGAAAAATGTATGTAGGACTACATGTACGCTGGTTACAACAAAAGTATGGTAGAACTTTGCAATGTTCCATTTTTAACATTCGGTAACATTAGTTAACAAGAACTAACTACAAAAAATACTTCCAAAGCACTTATTAATCTTAGTTAATGTTAATTTCTGACAGTAGTCACTGACTAAAAAAACAAAAAAAAAAAAAACTATGGAAGTCAGTGGCTACCGTCATCTGTTTGATTACCATCATTCTTCAAAATATCTTCTTTTGTGTTCAACAGAAAAAGGAAACTTATGCAGGTTTGGAACAAGTGGATGGTGAAAAAAATCATGACATTTTTCTTTTATGGGTGAACTAGGCCTCTTACACGTTATTAAAATCAAATGTTGTATCTGTAAAACCTGTGCTAACATGAACTAACAATGAACAGAGTTTTTATATAATTTACAAATGTTAACAAAGATTATTACTGTAAGAAATGCATTGCCTTTTGTTATTAAGTTATAGGCACTTACTGTAAAGTGTTACAGTACCATGGTACAGTGATGATATCAGATGGTTTTTAACTTCATAAGTTCATGGGATAATTAATGATACTCATATACACGGCAATTGCGTGGTACTCAACGGCCCAGTAAATACTACAGGATTTATGTTCGAACACCTTGGTATAACAATGGTATATGTCCAGTCCAAAGACAATCGTATCACCATTGTATATTACAAAATGGAATAGCATTACCATGGAACTTTTTGTTAGTGGATGACCTGATTGTTTGCAGGTAACATGTTCAAAGTAAAGCACGCGCGTTGTGTTCATGGTGAGACTCAAACGCGGAAGTAGATGTTTGTTCTTCGAGGGCCTCACTATACAGTGCTCTTAAAAATAATTAATTCAAAATTTCAGTCTTTTCTCTTTTTATTTCTGTAAAGAAGCATCCTTGTTTTTTATGACAGTGTTTATTGTCATAAATGTGCTATTACATCGTCATTGTTGCTATATTAGAGCAGAAGGGAAGACTGAAGCCATGGCGTGATGCTAAACGCTTCAAGGAACAAATAAAGAGTGGTTTCGTCACTTACTTGGAGGTACTGGTTCGGGGTGCTGCACATCCCTCTGAAGAGTGAATTCTGCGGCATTGCTGACATTCTCATGGCGCTGCTGTGACCCGGGTTCATGGGGTTCATGCTGGGGTTTATTGGGGTACTGGGGTTGACGGGGAAAACTGATAAAACCGATCTAGAAGCCATTTATTATTATTTTTTCCCCGCTAATAATTAAGAAACAAATCCAAAATCGTTACTGAGTCACTCAAAAAAAAGTAATTTAAGTTCCGAGTTTCCGCATCGCGTTCAAATATCTTAGTGTCGATCGATGTCCGTTGAGTGTGTCATCTCTTCCTCTAAAAGCATGTCAAACCCCATTTATATTAATGGTTGCCTCTCAACAACATTTTAAGAGCCTGACCAATGTCTACAGTTATCAGTGTGTGTGGCTTCTCAGATCTCCTCCCTCTGGGTTGCCAAATAACTTTCCCTCAAATCCTCTAAATAAGCGACAGCTTATGTATTGTATTGTCTTCTATACTCGCAAACGGTTTAATTTGGTGTATCGTTACAAAGACGGCCTTTTGTTTTGAATTTGGAAAAGTAGCTACCCTCAATGTGTACCATAGTAAAAAAGTAATATTTAAAATACATTTATTTCATACTAAGTCAAGTCATCTTTATTTATATAGTATAGTTAAAATCTATTAACATATTTACGGACAGATAACTCGAGACTTACTGATATAAAAATTATAATGAAACGTTATTTGGCGTAGGCCTACTACATGTGCACAATGCACATTTCTTAATATTAAGTCTAAAATGTGTTTTAATATCACTTTTAAAGAGGATTGTATGATTTTTGAATAATATCGTCTTTAAATGCAAAATATTTAAAGTGTACTTGAAGTGTACTTGCAATAGTTCCACTTTAGGTTAGCACAGTCAAACATACTAAGTATATCTTTAATTGTACTTCATCACTACTTCTGCACAATTAAAGTGCATTAAGAACACAATTAGTTGTTCCAATTTAGCAGACTTTAAGTATACCAGTTTAGTAAAAGTACAATTGCAGGACATTTTATTAAGTACATAAATATGAAAATGTATTTGTAGTTTACTTAGCATGAAATAAATGTATGTCAAATATATTTAAGTATATTTATTTTTCACTAGGGTAGTTTGCCCCCTTAATTCTTGATGTTGCTCAATTTGTTGACAAAGTTTTAAAAGTTATATTTTTAATCTGGTCTGCCTCTCAGTGCCAATAATTATATTTAATTTAATTAGAGAATCAACATGTTAGGGATATGAACAAGTGTAAATGTGTGCTTATTTTAAAATAAAATACTGGCAAACGGTTTCATTTAATTATTTTACAAAATATTACTGTTCTTCTTTATGGCTTTACTGAATGCAAAAGTGGCAAAAAGTGGTTAAATAAACATAAGTGTCCTACCATTTATTTCAGTCTATACTTACTCAAATGTTACTCAAAACATCATCAAAAATATTCGCACATGGATCAAGTAATTGAGTATTAACAAGTATTGTCAAGAAATATCTTTTTTTTTAAGAAATTAACTTAAGTTTTCCTCATTTGTAGTGATTATTATATATTTTGGGACCAGAAAAACAAACAAAACATTTTTCCTAAGGGTATCTGTACTACTCAATTTAGTCAAAAGTGAGGTTTTTCCAAATATAAGTGTTCCTTTGAACAGTGAAACGTTTCACACTGCGTTCGAAATCACAGAAAGAGTAGGTACTACATTAGATAAAGACGTTTGAGGCTGATAAAAAGTACATTCTAAAACAAATGCATACGAGTAGTAGTAATGAATTACGGATGTTCGACATCTGCAATTACCATTGTTGGACATATCACATTTTTCCTACAATTGCCCTACTCTTGTTGTATTAAAGATCAGGAGCCTTGGAATGGTAGCTCATACAATCAATTTTGAGAATCAGAACTAACTGACAAAGAGTGGCCAGTTAATCGTATATTTCTTATCCGCCAACAAAAATAGTTCCAAAAGAAGCCAAAGCCTCAAACATTGCATTTTGCCAAGAGACATACAGACTGGAACTCTATTTTTGACTTTACAACACCCATTTTTCTGAAATAAATATTTGCAGCACACACATGAAGCATGTTCAGAGTTCTGATCTTTTATTACATTGATGACATGCCCATAAGCGTATGGCTCATGGTCAGGATAGCAGCATCTTTCACCTAGTCAAATATATATACACAGTCACAAACTGAGACCGCACAGGACACCTTACACTGTAAACATCTAATACATAAAAAAGAGAGAAAAAAAAAATACAATGATAAAGATATTCTCAAGCCTTAATTATTTTTGGAGGTCTATGCCAAACTGTCTTTCCTCTCTTTGTAACCAATAACTTACTACTGAAAATAAAAAATGTAGTATGATAATGTGCTATAGAACAAGTGACATAATACAGTACAACTGTACCACACTTTGGCTATTGATCTACAGAGAAAAGAAAATACTCTACTGGATCATGATTCTCCAAAACAATGTAATAAGAAACTGTGTAGTAATTACCTGATGGGAAACGGTTCACACTGATTTATGATCTTGATTTTTTGCTATTAAATCTTTAACGATTTCATTATTAACTGCTATAAAATCCTCCCAGAATGAGAATTTCATTTAGAAAGAATCCTGCACCTTAGTGATGGGAGAGCTCAACTGGCCCAGCGTCTGTCTGCCGATATGATGAGTTCTAACTTCCTCCCTGAGAGAATCGTGCAAGTTCCTCTACTCTAGATGTGTCGTTTTTGAGAGACCAGCCATCAAAGCTGCATGTGCAGGATATGAGAGATTGTGCAAAAAATTCTGAAGATGAAAATAGAAAAAAAATCATGTAAACTGAATGACAGAAGAATTAGTCCACATCTCCTCCACTGATCAGCATAATTCAGATCACACAATCCTGTGATAAAGTGAACTGTGTGGCACTGTGGGTAGTGAGTGACTCCTGATACCCAGTGTTATTGAGAGAATGTCTCCTCTCTTAGAAACACGCACGAACTGTCCTGGTTCTTCACGTCTCTTAGGACCCAGCAAAGCTTCAAGAAATCCATTCACCAGACAGTTAACTAAAATGTTTTAAATTATTATCAATAACTTTAAAAGTCTCAAAGACGGTTAACTGTTAGCATACATAATCGCTTACAATATTTTTAACTGCATGTAAAGCATTTAAAATGGACCTCGAACTTGCTGAATGCAACTTAAGGGGCCGTTCACACGGATTGTGTTTTTGCATTCCACTGCACTGCATTTCTATTGTTTTCCTTTGTAAACATGCACTAGATGGATATTCGATAATTGAGCTAAAGGAAAGTGTCTTTGCGTTTCCCCCCATTCCCCACGTCACGTTTTTCAATGCAAAAACACGCTCTGAGTGAATGGCCGCTAAAGGCCCTGTATACTTCAAGCAAAATTGAAGAACGCACTGTTGAGATGTCATTTCGAACAAAACCAGTTGACTTGCCAAAGCCAACTTTCTGGAAAAGTTTGCTCTGGCTGGTAAACGCCTTCAAACTAACATCGGTCCATGACGATTACATAATGAGTAGGTGCGCTCTGCGGCTCCGCCTTCTTTGACGTGGAAATTTTCTCCGGTTCGTTTCTTCTCTTCAGTCTGTCGAGGTTAGAAGTGAGTAAATACATGAACACACTGGAGAGCTGCTTTATAGCAGAAATTGTAAACGACACTGACACAGTAAAGCTGCTCGATTGTTTGGAATAGTTCACCAAATAATAGAAAAGGTCGTAGCGCCAAACACTCGTTCAAAAGTCCAGTATAGGCCAATAATATAGGATGTGTATATCCAAAAAATACAAAAGGGTATAAAGACGAAGGAGATCCGCACTCATCCAAATATACCCAAAAGGCTTATATCATTTATTACACAGAGGTCACAAAATTGTGCAAAAAAGTGCAAAGGTACAAAACGTTTTTGGGTATTAACCCGAAATGGCACTGAGGAAGGGTTAATACCCGAAAAAGTTTTGCACTTTTTTGCACAATTTTGTGACCTTGGAATAGTTCACCAAAAAAAATTCATAATTCAAAAGTTCATAACTCTTCTTCCAGTGAAAAAGTCCATCCCCAGTTGTCCTCTCAAATCAAAACCTACTGATATTGTTGTTCAGAACTGTTTTCAGTTGCAAATGTGCATATTTCTCTTTTGATTCACACAAGACAATTTATTTTCACTGGAGAAAGCAATATTATAGATAAAGAACTAACATTTTAGCCAGAAGCAAAAGTTTGATGTTAAAAATGTCTTGATGAATTTCTTTCTTACAAACACTCAGCTTTTTGCTTCACTAGATGTTAACTGATGGACTGGAGTCGTGTGGATTTCTTGTTGATTGTTGTGATGTTTCTATCAGTTGCTTGGACTGATGCTAACTGTTGCTTTGAACGTTAAAGAACGCGACACACACGTCTCCCGGAAATCCTGTATAATCTAACCAATCCGATGAAGACTTCGAAACTCCTGAAGTGTTTCCAGATAAGTGTGCCATATGCATCAGACCTTTAGCCAATGGTCCGTGGGTGTGACGTCTGAGGCTGAGACTACCTGACTGTTGACATCGACATCGCAATACTTACGAGACATCGTCGATATATGATAATATCGTCATATCGCCCAGCCCTACTGAGGGTTGATACATTTTCAGCAAATTTTCATTTTGGGTGAATAATTCCTTTAATCTATTGTATAAAGTGCTATATAATAAATTTGACTTGAATGAAATTTGACTGGAGAGACTGAGCTTGTGCAAACATATTCAATATGATCAGATGCTCAATCACTGCTTCCCCATTGCTGTCATTTTTGTTGTGTTTATTTTTAAATTTGAGAGGAAAGCGTGCAGTACATATTTACATATTCATCTAAATGCCACTATCAGCAGCGTGGGCAGCATTGGCATGTTTGCTAACAGTATACCACTGCTGCTCAAGTTTTTCAAACTTCTTTTAACCTCTAAGCGAAGAATGAAAAAGAACTTTGCCGTGAATATATCGGGGCCCTTAAACTTGAATATAATATTACAAATTTCACACAAGAAAGAAAAACACATACCTACCATTTTTATGTTTCATGGATTTGGATCTTCTTGGTGAATTTGGATTCTGTGCAAAAAATAACAATCAAACATTAGCCTGCAGCCAGGATACGCAAATTAAACCAATAAAAAAGACTTAGTAATGGAAAAGGCAGGTACAATATGCTACAGTCCAGCACCTTTTAGAAAGCTAATTTATGAACAGCTAGTAGCCAAAGCATTCTTGTTTCTTGACAAGAATTCTACATCCTTTAATAAACTATTTTTACATCTAATTTGCACCAGATCCTGTGGCTACAAATGCTGAGAAGCCATCTAAGAGCAAACAGAACATCTGTAACATTAAAAGAAACTTACCAAGTGTACAGGTTGTTTCAAAGAATGTAAAAATACCTTATCTGACTTTCTCTTCTTGGCTAGAATGCAAAATATTAAATGTTAAAATAATACAACAACACGCATACATTCATAAATAGTTATGCAGTGAAATCCCTTGAGTGGTTTAGTGATTAAATCTAGAATATTGCAAAGAAAGGTGATATATAACAGACTCACCTTTCTTTTCTGCGCCATAAGACCAGTCATTGTCATTGACATCATCATTGTCCTCTTGATCGCTCTCTGATTTGTTCGTGTTGTTGCCGCTCACAATTCTAAATATACATTTATATACACATGCATTACCATCACATGCTCCAAAATAGCAGTCACATGACTAGCATTATCAAAAACGGATTCCAGACATTCAGGCAAGCACCAACCCTTCATGAATGTTTGCCTCGAGTTCACGTGACATCTATATTACATTTTTCTTCTGGGAATGTTCAGTCATAATACCTGCGGTTGGCAATGCGACTGCTGTTGCGGCCCATGCCGAGGCATTTCTCCAGGTGTGGAGCAAATCGTGAGGCAGCGATGCTCCGGCTGCAGTTGGGACACACACACTCTTTGTTTTTCCACTGGTTGTACACTTGCCCAAAAATGTCTACTCCAGGCTGGTCCACGATTTCTACAAATGACAGTGGAAAACAAGATCTTTGGGTTAAAGGTGGCTTCTTCCAAAAAGCTGCATATACCAAGATAGTTCCCTCATATACCAATGAACAGGCGAAAGTACAAGCACTTGGTACTGCACATACACATTGGCTAAACTAATATCTGAAATATATACTTTTTAACACAATTTGATGGTAATGTTTATGGGGTCGTTAATGTCAGTATGCCATTTAAATGTGAGTTTGGCAAGCAGTTTTTGAGATTTGAGAATTTCTCCATTCAAGTAGACAGGAGCTGGTCTTGCAGACCCGAAATAGCTGCCTTTACAAATATGGCTACCAAGTGAACTAATTTTCCTTAAAAAGGACTTTGATTGAATGACTTCAGACATCTTGGATTATAATGCAAATGTAATGAAGATTGCTTTTATGGTTTTAACAATTTTTAGAGCTTGAGGGTGCTTACATTTGGTTTGATTTCTTGAAGTCTCCCTGACCCTGCTGGATTGTGTTTACATTGTATTTTTGATTCCGAACAATGGTCCTTTTGCGCCATTAATGTGGCATTTGCTTACCCCTGTTGCGAGGTAGCAACAACACTGGAGAAGGTGGCAAAATTGTAGAACTGCTCGCCTCACTTGTATACTTAGGTTTATTTTTTTAAACCTTTGGTTTTGTTCACAAATACATAACCGCACTTGTGTCTATGTACTATAAATGTTTTAAAGGACACAGGAGTTTATCTTTGTATGAAGGTGTAATGAGATATATATTCTCTCTGCTTGCAAGATAATAAATGATATTCGCTTTAATTCTGATTCTGGCAAAATATCAGTGCTGGTACTACTAGATCTTAGTGTTGCGTTTGACACTGTCGATCATAACATACTTCTAGAGAGACTGGAAAACTGGGTCGGCTTTCTGGGATGGCACTCAAATGGTTCAGGTCATACTTAGAAGGGAGAGGTTATTATGTGAGTATAGGAGAGCATAAGTCTAAGTGGACGTCCATGACATGCGGAGTCCCACAAGGCTCAATTCTTGCACCGCTCTTGTTTAGCCTGTATATGCTCCCACTAAGTCAGATAATGAGGAAGAACCAAATTGCCTATCACAGCTATGCTGATGATACCCAGATCTACCTAGCCTTATCTCCAAATGATTATAGCCCCATTGACTCCCTCTGCCAATGCATTGATGAAATTAACAGTTGGATGTGCCAAAGCTTTCTTCAGTTAAACAAGGAGAAAACTGAAGTCATTGCATTTGGAAACAAAGATGAAGTTCTCAAGGTGAATGCATACCTTGACTCTAGGGGTCAAACAACTAAAAATCAAGTCAGAAATCTTGGGGTGATTCTGGAGACAGACCTTAGTTTTAGTAGTCATGTCAAAGCAGTAACTAAATCAGCATACTATCATCTCAAAAACATTGCAAGAATTAGATGTTTTGTTTCCAGTCAAAACTTGGAGAAACTTGTTCATGCCTTTATCACCAGCAGGGTGGATTATTGTAATGGTCTCCTCACCGGCCTTCCAAAGAAGACCATTAGACAGCTGCAGCTCATCCAGAACGCTGCTGCCAGGATTCTGACTAGAACCAGAAAATCTGAGCATATCACACCAGTCCTCAGGTCCTTACACTGGCTTCCAGTTACATTTAGGATTGATTTTAAAGTACTTTTACTCGTTTATAAGTCACTCAATGGTCTAGGACCTAAATATATTGCAGATATGCTCACTGAATATAAACCTAACAGACCACTCAGATCATTAGGATCGAGTCAGTTAGAAATACCAAGGGTTCACACAAAACAAGGGGAGTCCGCTTTTAGCTATTATGCCGCCCGCAGCTGGAACCAGCTTCCAGAAGAGATCAGATGTGCTAAAACATTAGCCACATTTAAATCCAGTCTCAAAACTCATCTATTTAGCTGTGCATTTGTTGAATGAGCACTGTGCTACGTCCGAACTGACTGCATTGTATTTTATGTATAATCCTTTTCTATTTAACTGTTTTAAATTTCATTTTAAATCAATTTCTATATCATTTTAAAATTCCTTGTTTTATTATTTTTAATTCCTTGTTTTTATTGCTGTGAATGATTATTTCACTTTCTTTTATGTAAAGCACTTTGAATTACCACTGTGTATGAAATGTGCTATATAAATAAACTTGCCTTGCCTTGCAGTGAGTCATTCTCAATTGTCAGAAAATTGAGTGAGAACACACACAAACAGATACCGTGTACACATTTAGCCTTTTTGAGGCAGACTAAAGGTGTGACCACAAGTACCGTTCTGCAAATTTTTGAGGGTGAAATCCAGTTTTTGGCAATTGGAATCCACACGATCAGGAATTTCACACAAGGGCACAGATTTCATAGGGAATATGATTTAAATTTGCTGCCTTGACCAACTGAAAGCTGCTTTGTTTGAAAGTGACCTCTGTGTGAGCTGTGATTCATACATCCCTACACAATTGACACTAGACAATGGACATTTTTACCTGAACAATTTTGCTGTGATCACACCTTAAAGTTATAATGCTGTAAAGTCATTATAAAAATTAACATCTTAAACCCTTAAACCCTATAACTCTAGTCATATCAGAGAAAGTTTGTGAACTTTTCAAAATGGCCAGGAAAATAATTTACATTACAAAACCAGACTAAACATCAGTTTACACCAACTATGATAAAGATAAAGTTTTAAAAATCATAATAAATTTTAAAGAATAGCAAGGTCCACACTACAAACCTAATGATAACATCACAAAGGAATGCTATCGTTGAAATGACTATCAAAACTATTTTTTTTTTCCAGCTGATGAATGATAAAAATTTGACAGAATCCACCCTGCTTTAAAAGAGCTCAAGTAAAGTGCTTATAATACATGGAATATTATTGTGTCTTTGTGTGAACACTAATAGATGTTATTATAGTTATTTATCTTTATGTGAACGGGCCTTATTTCACAGAATGCAAATTCAATGTCATATTTAAGAAACATGTGAACCTCTCACCAAAGTCCTTCATACTCTCCTGGTCTGTATCATCCAGAAACAAGTATCCCTGTTTGACAGCCCTGTGAACTTCAAAACAAAGACCCAAACAGGTGTCCTCCACCAGGTCTGACAGGATCTCCTGAGCAAAGCCCTGTGGAAGAAAAGCACAACACATGCATGTATTAACACGCTTGAAACACACTGTAACCTTCAGAAGGATACACATCACACTCGCAATGCGCTCACTAGACACATCAGCTGGGAAAACCAATGAAATGTGTGTAAAATATATAACACGAGACAGGCTTCATGACGCAGAGGTGAAACACCCACAAGTGTTTGTTTATTCAACGCAGATCTAATTATGCAGAATATAACATATGGAAAACAAAGGCGTACCCACTCACCTCCATCTTACTGTTGTCCATACTGGACAGAGACACGTCCTCCATTTTCATTTGCACAAGCTCCAGGAGAAAGCACTGCTGTCTACATGCTGTAGTGCAGCAGTCATGGGCTGAGGAGAGGCTGAAACAACAACAACCCAAACAAAGGAAGACAAATACAGACACAGGCAGGGTATGAGACAGCAATATGTGATTCATTCCGTCTGCCTTTAAAAAGTCATACAAAACGAAAGTACTGACCATGTAGTTCTGCATTTGCTTGTGATATTATGAATAATCGAATGCATCAACGATACACGCTACTGTATAATGCAACTGCTAAAAGAACCAATGAGACGTCTTTGCATTGCCTTCAATAACAGCCGTTTACACCGCACACACTCGACTATCGCAATGATAAAGCTTGTTTCATATTAATAACTGTAAGAAACATCATATATTTTAATCAAACAAATAACATTTAATGTTACATCCCGTCTCGCCTACAGACTGAAATATCATGTTCCGTTCAGTAGCTTGAACACATAAACTAAATAGCTTTAATGGCATTAGATAATAAAAGACAAGATATGTTAATTAAACATGATTGAAGCAAAAACTGTATCATTATGAGGACATTCACAAGGTAAGGTTTGCGTCTATTGGATTCAATAATACTGACTTGAATTTGTACTTAAAAAACGACTGCGAAAATCCCAACACATGCTTTGAGGTGATGTATATTGTTTATCTGCATTATATGGACATTACTGTCACTCACCAGCTCTGGAATGGAGGCTGTTGCTGTTGTCGGTCTGTTCACTGCACTGACTGAGGCTGCTCATCTGATCAAATCAATAAACAAATCTGAGAGGAATCTACTAGTTCTTTGTCCAATTAATGGTTTGCGCATGAAAGGTAACACACACAAAATGTACGAAGAGACATTTCCCTAAAAGTGTTTCCTCACAGACAAAAACAAAGTTCCACATTCGGATTTCAATCTCTTCTCTTATCCCCGTCTACAGACTTCCATTTCCCTTTACCCAGACCTGACCAATCGATCCCCGTTCAACTTATTTCGGACGCCTCGCCGCTGAATCGCCTAGCCAGGTCTGAAAGCAGGAAAATGGAAATCAACTGATTCAAGTTTCACTAAGCGAAACTTTATATATATATACATACATATATATATATATATATATATATATATATATATATATATATATATATATATAAAGGTTCACTGAGCGTCAAATTATATTATGAAGGTATATTAGATATGATTTGTAGTTTGCACAAAATTAGCTATTTTATTCACTATAGACAATAATACACATAATTCAATTCTTTGTAAATTTGTACAAATTCTATGTGCAAATAAAACTTGTAACTGTTACTTTGTAGTCAATAAGCGAAAGAACGATCTGAAAAATTAGGGGAGCACATTATAAACCTTAGTCTAAGTCTGTACAGTTTTTTGATGAAATTAAAGAGATGGTGGACCCCAAAATTAAAATCTTTTCTTCAGTAGCCTACTCATCCTCATGTCTTTGCTAACCACCTACAACAGACTTTAATTTATCTTTGAAAAACACAAATGAAAATATTTTAAACGAAACCTGAGAGATTTCTTTCCCTCTATTGAAAGGCCATTCCACTAAACTGGACACTTCAAAACGTTTATAAAGACATCGTTAAAGGCCTAATCCATACGAAAAGAGCAGTTTGATTTGTATTTTATTACAGTAATAATGTATTGGTTTGTTAGCGTGAATGATGAGCTGCGTCTGAAATGTTAAGGTAATGTAGGCTCCAATAGGCTGTTACATAATACAGAAAAACAACAAACTACCAGGCATGTTTTCAGAATTTATTTTATATATAGGCTATTTTAAATATTTTACATTTATGTCACATTGGCTGTTTGTCTTATTTGCCTGTAACATGGAAAATAAATAATCTTGTTATAGATTTGGCAACAGCACATCTTTATATGAAGGGAGAAGTAAATATACTCCTCATAAAACACAAAGTTTTCATACAAATTATTTCTTTATACTGCAAGAGTAATATCATATCTTTTTGACGAGCTGGTCCTATGTGCATTTTCATAATGCAGTACCTTAATCAATGTCAGTGCAAAAGTTATAAAAGGCACTTTAATGTACATCCAAATTTTTGTCATGTAAGAACTGTAATGGACCATTATAACAACAATTAAATCAAAAATCCCCCCTCCCCCCACACACATACCAAAAATGATAAAACTTAATTCCTAAATTTTGTCAAAGTTGCATTAAAAGGGGGACGACGTGGTCAAAAACTTTTAGATGCTGGATGCACTCTAAAAAGTTGATTGTGAAAAATGAGTTTGGTTCCAGGAAAATGATCTATAACGGCATCTGTGTTTCAGAATACACATCCACTCCCGGCTCCTCTTCAAATGTTGCCTTGGCATCATCACCGTCAAGCTGTATTGAAGATATAAAGTAGAAAGAAAATTATTTAGATAGGTTAATGGATAGTTCTTAAATTAAGATGCTGTCATCATTTACTCAACCTTGTGCATTTCCAAATCTGTATGGTATTATTTTTTTCAGTGGAACACAAAACAATTTTGAAGATTTTTTTTTTGGAAGAATTTTGAAGAATCATTTGATGCAACAGAAACGCCCTTCACAAATAAGGCTAATTTTTCATAAATCTTGACTGTGATGGAACTGTGGTTTCAGAAATTTCAGAACTTTTTTTCATTAACCAGCTTATACTGACTCTTTCAGCTTGTTCTGATGTTTAACATCACGGCATTGATATACAATATCAAATCAGTTGTACACTTGCTCAGATATTTTATTTTTATTATTAATTAATGAGTAATTCAGAGAAACCTTAAAACTAAAATGAGAGCAGTTTAACATTTGATTCAGTTACATTTGCAGAATCGAACTACTCAACTTTTTTCTCAAAGTTTACTATTTTGAAATTATAGGCACATGAGGGTGAATCATATACGGAATTCATACAATTTATATCTGAATGTGACAGGACCAAAACATTTAGCCTTCTTGCATTTTCTACATAGGCATTTGAATAAGAGCCTGTGAACTTTCTATTAATCAGAGAATCCTGAAAAAGATGTATCATGTTATCCGCTTAAATATTAAAGCAACAAAAACTGTAGAACCATTATTAATAATTGAGGACCAATAATAACTGATAATAATCAAACACAAAACCAGTGTATTAGAATGATTTCTAAAGGATCATGTGACACTGACGACTGGAGTAATGATGCTGAAAATACAGCTTTGCATCATTCACAAGAATAAATTAAATTTTAATATATATATATATAACTTGAATGGCTTGAAAATGCAATGGCGGTAAGTTTAATGCACTTTGCCTTTAACTTGCAATTAACTTTTTTTTTTTGTCTCTTACATATTTCATCTCTTGCTCAGTGAAAAGTCGTCCAGTCATGAACATGCGCAGAGGGATGGTGAGTATCAGGACGAACGGTAGAGCCAGTGACACAGGGCTGGATTTCACCATCCACAGGGTTGCCAGACACACCATCTGGATCGCAGTGAAAACATGCATTCTATTGGTGCTGACCTGCAGAGGGAGACAGAGACCAGGATCAACTGGTTTTACATGCAAAAGGCAACCAACCTCGAGTATGTAACATTTACAAGAAGGAAAACTGAAATGCAATGTACTCCAACAGAGTATTGGAAGATGTGAGAACTTCTGAGAGACACATACTTTTGTAGCATAAGATTCATTTGGGTGATACTTTTTGGGAATAAGGAGGAGCAGCATTCGATCCCAAAGCTGAATGCCACTGAGGGATGTGATTCCCATGTAGAGGAAGATGCCAAACAGAGCTGTAATAGGAATCATTTTTAGAATGGGCTCCATGAGAATGGACAGACCTGCAAAAGGACAGACAATGAAGATGTTAATGTACCATAAGAAAGTGCGGTATGTGAGAACCATGTTTAGAAGTTTGTCAACATACCAACAAGCAAAGCCACCACTACTCCACTGACTCTCTGTTCCAGAACCTTCTCAATCTCAGGTTTTGGGCCCTTGCTCATGACAGTCAGGGCATTGGCGTGAGATACGGATCTTACAGTTGCGGCACTCAACCAAGGAATGCCAAATATGGCACTCAGACCTCCCATGGTCACCAGGATGAGAAGATCCATGTGGAAGCCAGAACCCTTGACCATTTTTCTCTCTGGTTTACTCACAATTAGCCTTAAAAAACAAGAGACAAGTAAAAAGATTTGCTATACATTAAATCATTGTAAATAAATCGATCACACTTTGCTTTAAGGTCCAATTCTCACTATTAACAAACCATTAACTACGACTTTTGCCTCAAAAAACTCCTAATTTGCTGCTTATTAATAGTTGGGTAACATTTTATTTTAAGGTGTTCTTGTTACACGTTACATGTACTTAATATTATAATAACAATAAATTATTCATAATTACATGCAAGTAACCCTAATCCAAACCCAACCATGTAGTAAGTACATGTAGTTAATTAATATTACTCAGTACTTAAATTTACTTAAAAAGCACTTCAAATTACACTGTACAAGAAGACCTTAAAATAAAGTGTAACCGGTAGATGTTAAGTTTAGGTATTAGTAGGATTAGGGATGTAGAATATGGTCATGCAGAATATGTGCTTTATAAGTACTAATAAACAGCCAATATGTTAATAATAGTGCTAATAAGCTACTTGTTAATAGTGAGAATTTGTCCATAAAGTTTTACCAATAAATCAAATTTTTATTCAAAGAGAACGTCTTTGTTTAAATTTTTGGCACACTGTGTCATCCTAAACGGGATAAAAAAAAAGGTAATTGCAACTTTTATCTCACAATTCTGATTTTTAAAAATGGCAAGATATAAACTCGCAATTCTGAGAAAAAAAAGTCATACTTGTGAGATATAAATGCAAAATTATGACTTTTTCTCTCAATTCCAAGTTTACATCTTGTAATTCAGAGTTTCTATCCCACTAACTTTTTTTTCCTCATAATTCTGATTTTACAGCTCACTAATCTTTTTTTTTTTTTGCTACAGAATAAAAAATAAAACTTTTAATCTTACAATTACTACTTTGTTCTCAAAATTGCGAGTTTATATCTCACAATTCTGCCTTTTCTTCTCAGAGAAGATAAAACAATAAAAAGTAACAGCTGCCTTTTTTTTTCCATCCTATGGCAGAAACAAGCTTCCATGTACTCCACATAACTGTAAATTTTACTTAAAATATAGTAAATATATTTTGATTGACCTATTTTGTCATGTTGTGCTCTTAAAAGTAAAAGTTCCAAAAGGGGGTTTTCGTAGGAATGGCATAAAATAACCATTTTTGGTTCCACAAAGAACCTTTTTATGATAAAAAACAACAACAACAGTTTGGTTCCACTATAAAGAACATTTTGTGCAACAGGATGATTCCATGGATGTTAAAGATTCTTCATGGAAGCATCAATACCAATAAAGAACCTTCAGTCATCTTCCTTCAGAAAACATCACTCACGTGGTAATCTGAGACTCTAGGAAGATGAGGATGAAGACCAATATAGCTGGGACAACAGAGGCGAACATCATCCATATGGGGAAGGGCTTGTGTTCACCCATAGGGTTGATTAACCATCCCCGCATCTTAGGGTTGGACACCTGAAGACCCTTAGGCACCATCAGTTTCTGTGACACAAGTCAAAGGTCAGAGAGGTCAAGACAGTAACTTTATAGGATCGGATCTGAATTGGTATCCTAAAAGTGTCATCTGTCTATAAAGGCAGCCAAGGAATCTAATTCTCATCTAAAATTAAAATAAGAATTTCCTATTAGAATTATATTAGAATTAAATAATATTTACAAGCATACCTGAGTGTATGCATCTTCAATATTGATATCGATAGCCACCATGAGGAAAATTGCAATGGGAACTCCAAAGTCACCAAGCAAACGTCGAATCTATGCATCAAACATTCAGTTCTTTACATAAATGGAACCTACTCAATGAAGACTGCAATAAAGTCAGCTTGTCATATTCTGATTACAATCTGCAGCAGTCTATTTACCTTGCCTGGCAGGAATTTGCCATTCTTGAACATGCGTAAGTAGTATGCAATAGAGAAACAGCCAAACATGAGACACATGGACAGAAGAGCTGTGTTGGGATAAGGCTGGTGTGTAACGGACCTCACGACAGACATATTGCCTGTAACATTGTCCAGGAGTCTCTGATAGCTGACAACTGAGTGCCAAGGGTCCTCAGCTGTGTTATTTAAATGCTCATAGTTCAGGATAAGAGGGTGTTCTTTGAAAACCTGGAATGAAGGATGAAATGGAGAGAAAAGTTTATACAGTATTATAGTATATTAAATTAATGTCTTGAGGGAGTACCATAATGACTACACTATCGGTCAAAAACTTGGAATAATTCAATTTAAAAAAAATAAATAAACCAAGGCTGCTTTATTTAATTAAAAACACAGTTAAATTTTACTATAATTTCAAATAACTTTTTTTATTTGAGCACTATTTAAAAGTAACATCATTCTTCAGAAATCATTTTAAAATGCTAATTTGGTTCTCAAGAAACATTTCTTATTATTATCAATATTGAAAACTGTTTTTGCTGTCTGATATTTTTATGGAAGCCATGATACACTACCATTCAGGAGTTTTGGGGTAAGTAAGAAATTAATACTTTTATTCAGCAAGGACACATTAAATCGATCAAAAGTGACAGTAAAGACATTTACAAATGTTTTCTGTTTCAGATAAATGCTGTTCTTTTGAACTTTCTTCTAATCAAAGAATCCTGAAAAATATGTTTTACGGTTTCCACATAATCATTAAACAGCAAAAATTGTTATCAACATTAATAATAAGAACTATTAATAATTGAGCACCAATTATAATTCTGTAGGTCCATGTGACACTGAAGACTGGAGTAATAACTGCTGAAAATTCAGCTTTGCCATCACAGGAATAAATTATATTTTAATATATATATATATATATATATATATATGTATAAAACAGGTATTTTCACATTTGCTGGTCCAATTTAATGCTAATTTGCCTTAGCAAGCACCATCAATTACTAGGGATTACCATTGAAAAACTATTAGGAGACATACATATTGATAAAGTAATTTAAATTATATTCTCCAGGTCGTTTCCATTTTGCATGTGATAACAGCTGATCATGGTCTGTCTCTGTTTAACAAAATTCCTGAAAAAAAAAATTAATGTAGCAAAACGTATGAAGCCAAATGATACAAATGTACACTAATGGTTGCATGTTAAAGACCCAATATAATGCACATTAAAATAGCAAATAAAAAAGTGTTTACCCTGCCAAGTTTGGCAAAGGTCTCGTAGATGAAGATGAGGGAGATGAGGATGGAGAAGATCTCTTGAGTGAAGCGGGAAATGAAGCGGACCAGGAAGCTTCCTTCAAAGGCAACAATGACCACGACAATTACCACCAGCCAAGCGCCAACCCACACTCGACCTACGATGTACTCAATGCCCTGAGACTTACAGAACTTCAGCCAGGAGGAAAAGCATGATGGGAGAATTTAAATCAACTGACCAGCAATTACACAAGGTTGATGCTGTATTCAGAGAGAAACACTAACATTAAAAAAGGCCTCTTCAAACACCAGCAGTGGCCCAGAAAAGCCAATAACTAGTACAGGTTGAGCAGCGACCAGGCAGAAGATAACGCCCAGCACTGAAGTGGAGATCATCAGCTCGGAAACACCCATCATGTTTTCCACCTTATCAGCTGTGGAGAAAAGCGTAAGAGAGACAAATAAAAGTATATAATGCACATGAACCACATGAAAAATTGTGGAACTATAAGTGGCCCAAAATAAATAAATAAATACATTTGAATCTGTCATTTAACAAAATGTATTTGTGCCATATTTTATATCTTTAAAATGTATCTGTATTTGGAGTTCTAAGTTTATTCATCTTAAAACTTGAAGCTATAATTTTTCATTTTTATCTAAATATTCACAGACAGCAAACATGAATTCCAGTGCTTACATTTTAAGGTATGAATAATACATGGTGCGAGATGTAAGTAGCTAAACATTTAATATTTGACAACTGTTTTACAATAGAAATGTCAAACGACAAACAGTAAAATCCAGTAATGCAACCTTCTCAAATCTTTCATCAAATTTAGCTGCTTTGAATTGAAAAGATATCTAGACATGTAACAAAACTGAATTGTTTTTCTGGCATATTTTATAGATTTGAGTTTTTAAACAGCAGGTGATTTATTTTTTATTTTTTTATTTCCTGATATTTTTTGGTCAAGTTTAAATATTTAGATTATTCTCCCCCGGTTTCACAGAAAAGGCTTAAGCCTAGTCCCAGACTAAAGTGTAAATCTGAGCTGTTTTAACTGAAAGCAATTTGCGCTGACTGATCTTAAAATATATCAGTGCCTTTGTTTTGTCTTAAGATGCACACCAGTAATGTTTTTTCTAAGGCATGTTAAAAAAATTACTTAAATTTACTAATTGAACAAGGGCCTAATCCTGGCTTAGTCTAAGACCTGTCTGTGAAACCGGGCCTCTATGATTTTGTTTTTGTTTCAATCCTTTACAACAACAATTTCACTTCAAAACTTTCAACCCCCCCCCCCCCCCATGTGCATGTAATGTTAAACAAACGATCACTTGCTCACTCTTTCACAATATAGTGTACTGTGTGAAAAAATGGATACAGTACAGTAAATCCTCTGAAACGTCCAGTTTTCTGTCTTCTCTTTCCATACTGACAGTGTGACAGTGTGGGAAACAAATGGGATTGGTGTACAGCGTGAACGAAACCTTCTTTAGGCTAAATACACTTACCAAGGAGACCTCCGAAGGTGATGGCTGGTGAGAGAGCAGCAAAGTAGATAAAGATGATAGCAGCAACAACTTGAGCGTTCAGAGCATCAGTGATGTCACTGACATAGTATTGATACCGTCTCTTCATGTCTCTAATCATGCCACCGAATGGAACTCCAGTACGTGCTAGTGGATCTTCTGGAGGGGGTCCTGATGATTTTGAAGCTGTGGGAAGATGAATTAGCTTTAGATGTCTGTGCTTTTGTGACCAGTGAGATTTTTCCTAAAATAAACCCCGACAGTGAAGGGACTTGTATCAACTTGAAGGGGTTTATTTTGTGATAATGACCACTTGACTCATTATTCCACACAATATTAATATGAGTATTTTATTGTCTTGCTTCCATTAAGAAACTAGCACACCAAAAAAAGAAAAAAAAAGGAAAGTGGTTTCCTGGGAGTTTTATAATGTAGTGTCATCATACAAAAATACTTGAATGTTGCAGAATGAAATATTCTAGTAAGTTTTTATTCTGTGTGAAATTAGCTAATTTAGATTTACGTTTTCATTTAATTTTTGTACTGTAAGTGTATACAGTGCCTGGTTATGATCAATAATTTAATCAATATTTCATTTCATATTTAATACTCCATTTTATATTTAATACTCCCGAATCACAAGTTTTTCAGTTTTTGCTAGGGGAATATTTCTGCGAAAATTTTTATTTTCCAAACTTGTCCTAGCTTATAGGTCCAATTTGCACAAAAATTAAAATGTACCATCTAGATACAGTCATGTCAAAATTACATTGTTCCATTGAGTCAATTGCCAGATATGAGCCAATGAAAATTATTGGTTGTGGCCTGTATTGTCTATTGACAATATTTCCACAGTCCTACATCTAACTTAAAATTTTGTACACATGAAAGCCAGAATAATAATGCCAAATTTCATCTGTATCAAAGAAACTCTCTAGCCATTTATTTCAGGAAGATAAAATGTACTACTTTTATACTATAATTATTTAGCAGTTTAATTTCAGCTTAAAACCCTTCATCTGACTGTGGTTATATTTTTTAGTACTCTTACGTAATTAACACATTTATTATCATGAAATTTGTGTTTGCCAGGAACAGGAAGCACTTGAGTTCTTAAACTTCTGTTCAATTGTTAACTAAAAATACTGATCTATTGCATGTGCAGCAGAAGACTGCTGCAAGTATATTCACTTATACAGTTATTATAGACTTATATTAAGCATGTGTTGTAGTGTGTGTACTGTACTGTAGGTATCCTTACGCTTGCGAGGTTGACCTCCAGGCGGAGTTTGGGGTCAGATGGACGGAGTCTCTCTTGCAGTAGTTTCTTCTGGAAGGGGATGAGTGATGTTAGCATGGACTCGTCCTGAATCTCAGTGGGTGGAATCACAATGCAGCAGTCCATGAAGTCTCCCACAGCATCAGTCAGCTCCTGGTCACTCTGAGCCTGGAATGCTGCCTGGTTAAATACCTGTGAAAGACAGGTGTAGGAAAAACAAAACAGAAACAGCTTTAACATTAAGGGCATGAATAATTTATATGGTTGCATTATTAGAAGTTCCACTTCCATTCCAGAAGTGTGATAAGTGTGTTAAAAAACATAATCATGAAAGTATGCTCTCTTTAAAGTACACCCAAGTGGCATATAAATTAAAGGGAGCAGTTTGCATAGATCTGCAAAGATAACAGTTGCATTGATGGCAGATTTGCTCTTCCTGTCAGTTCTCTTACTTTGTCAGCAAGTAGTGCTGCCATCGCTCGGCCACACTCATGATAGTCCATGTCAGTTGTGGTTGGGCCAATCAGGATGAAGATGAACCGCACAGGTACGGGAGTTTCCAGAGCCGACTCCAGCACCACAGCATCCCGTAGACGCACAAACGCTATCGTAGGCCTCTCCAGGAACTCCAGAGCACCTTACACACAAACCAGCACATTATAGTGTAAAAAATACAATCAATGCTTGCTAACAGAAACACGTGAAAATCAAACTTTTCAATGTAAATGATATAATTGGACTTGAACTCAGTGTTGTCATTAAAATATTCATCTGAAATGGATGTTATTCTCACCTACAAGCACCATCGAGGCCTCTGCAGTACCAGTTGTGTCCCTCTTCAGTTGAGAATATAGTCAAAAAATGTCAAATGATGTTTTTGTATTACTATTTTTTTTATTATATTTGTATTGTATTATTATATTAGAAAATAAATGATAGAGAACATGTTGAAGTTACGCTCAGAACAGGTAAAACAAGAAAACTTGTGCTCACTTTCTCTGTGACGGAGAATTTCTCCATTTCCACACCTGAGGTGAGAGGCTGGGTCTCTACAGACTGACTGGAAAGAGAGAAAGAAAAGAATTCCTTGTTTTAAATGTGAACTGGCTTTTTAGCTAAAGACACCTCAGAAAATGTGGGACCTTTTGGTAATGTTACACTATATATGAAAGTCTTCTTGTATTTCAAACTTCACAATAGGAGTGTAACGGCCTGCACAAAAATGATTATTCGGTACGTACCTTGGTCACGGTTCTTTATGTTTTCGGTACAGCAGAGGGAGAAACAACACAAAATTGCTTCTTTTTTTTCTTTTTAATTAGGCTACTGAACAAACTATAGGGTGAATTCAGGTAAAGTGTGTAATTTAGACACCTAGATGTTTTTTCTTTTCTTTTCTTTTCTTTTTTCTTTGTTAACTTTAAGGTCCAGCTATAATGTTTAAATATGAATACAGTTCATATAAAGTGTTATTTGCAAGATATATTGACTTTGAAGTGGGTTTGAATTTTATTGTTGCTTGTATCTGTTTTATGTTTTATTTTATGTATGTTTTATTTATTTATCTGCATGTAAGGTGACCTTGAGTGTCATGTATGTGCCCATAAATAAAATGTATTATTATTATTATTATTATTATTATTATATACCAATAAACATTTTGAGGCCATGTAGTCCAGACACATTCCTTCTCAGGTAAAGTGGGCCATCCCTTATTTATCAAAAAATATTCTGCATCTTAATTAAAAACACACAATTTATTAACACATATTATCAGACAAACATATTTAACAACATATTTAACAAATCTAAAAATATACAACCTACAGGTTATTAGCAAAATAAATCATGTGTAAATCCTCATCTTAATTCATTGGTGAAATTCCAAACAACTGAAAGAACATGTTATGTTGACCTTATATTTGATTAAATCTGAATATCAGAATATTCAGAAATCAGAATATTGATAAAATGAACTCTACAATATGTTAAAAATGTGTCCATAACACAAGCGACAACAAATAGTCTAAAAAAAATAATAAGAGGAACATTTAAAATGGTAACATATGTAAAAAAATGTTTTCTGTCTATGCTCTCTAAACACTTTAAATTAACTTTTTATATGTGTCCATATTTTAAAACTTTATATTCTGCATCTACATTTTGCTCCTCTCATCCTTTCTTCATGCCTTTACTTCCTTTCTATTCCTTTCTTCCATCTCTGACTTGAATTTCCTGACTGCAGACAAATTTCTGTTTTCTACAAAAGTAAATTATACGTGTCAACTATAAAATAACCAGTGAACATCAATTTATTTAATGAATTTGAGTATAATTACTGAAGGTTAAAGGTCAGCCCACTTTACCTGAACCCCACAAGCCCACTTCATCTAACACATTCAGCCAAAGTGGGCCAGCAATATTTAAACACCTTACAAGAAAACTATTTGATCATTTAGAGAAATAGTGTCCCTTTAATTAAGAACCATTGCTATGCTCTGAAAGTGCAAACCCATTGAGCACAGTACAAACAAACTTAAATGGCCCACTTTACCTGAATTCACCCTAGTTGTGTCTTAATAATGTCGGTCATGCTGCAACAGGCTGAAAAACATTCTTCGTACTGCAGTTTATGGTGCTGTAAAAGGGAGAACTTTTGAATCTAAAATACTTTAGCAAAATGTAGCCTGTAGCTTTTTTCTGCACGTGCAATGGTTAAAACAGTGCTGCTTTCGCTCAGTACACATAAGGGCATAACACATTTCAATTACGTCCACCTTGATTTATGTAGGCCTATGTATGTATGTATGTGTGTATGTATTTTTATGTCAAAATGTATGGTGTGTGTAGTACCTCTGTTTGTGCATTAATGCTTGAAGAACCATATCTCTGTCCCCTGGCTGAATCTCCTTATTGCTAACCAGGGCATCCACAATCTTCTCAATAACACTGGAGAGCGTCTTCTCCTCTCTGTCCAGCATCATTAAACCTTCAAAAAGAGAAGAAAAAGAAAAGACAATAGAGAGAGGAAGACAAAAGAGAGGAAGAGGGCTCTGACTGAGCTTGAGCTTTACAACAGTAAACATAAACACTAAAGACGCAGCTGAAGAGCTCAGGTTGAGCTGGTTTTTCGGGACATAACTATCTACGACCATCTCATCTGAGCCTGTGAAGTGAAGTTACATTTTTGCTCACATTCCACACTAGCTAATAACCATGCTAACCCTGTCAGAACAGGACTGGGACCTAACTTTCATTAATAAGTCATTAGCAAACACACATACACATAACTCTTCTGTTAATGTTTCTGAAAGCTACTGTAAAAAATGTCAGGTAAATTAAAAGTGTGTCCAATCTATAAATATATAATAAATGCAGATACTTTACCGTGTAAAAGTTTGGGGTCAGTAAGTTTTTTTTTTTTTTTTTTTAAGAAAAAGCATGCATAGATTTTATCAAAAGTGACAGTAAAACTTTTACTTTGTTACAAAAAAATCAGTTTCAAATCAATTGTTGTTTTGATCTTCCTATTCACCAAATAATCCTGATTTTGATCATTGATATTGATGTTGATAATTGATAATAATAACAAATGTTTCTCGAGCAGATTTCTGAAGGATCATGTGACACTGAAGACTGGAGTAATGAGGCTGAAAATTCAGCTTTGCTATCACAGGAATAAATTACACTTTAAAATATATTTAAATAGAAAACAGTTCTTTTAAATTGGAATCATATTTCACAATATTACTGTTTTTGCTGCATTTTGATCAAATAAATGCAGCTCTGGTGAGCATACGAGACTCAAAAACATTAAAAAGGCCCTTAACAACCCAACATAATTGAATGGTAGTGTATATGGAAATATCCAATAATATATAATAACTAATAATAAATAAATAACCATTAAGCATTATGTACTGTAATGTACAGAGGTATATAATGTTATATAATGTCTGGGTGCTTCTACACACAGTCTTTACAGTCTACTGAAAGCAAGTCTGAGCTGAGGTTTGACCTCATAATGACCTCAGGCATTCTCACCCGTGTTCATTGTCCTGTGTATCTGCACCAGGCTCTTCAAGGTGAGGTAGGAGATGTGGGACGGGCCCCAGCGGCCCGCTTCAACATCATAGGTCTCCTCAAAGCCCACCCATCTGCCCATCTCCTGCCAATAGCTCTTCTTCACCGACTCATTCATTTCCACATATGCCTGACCGCAGATAACAATAAACTATTACTATTCTGTTACTATCATATGTAAGTACACTAAACATCACAATGAGTAAAGCAGCTTGATTAATAATTATGTATGTATATTTTGATGGTTTACATGGTCAGATCAAGTAAAATAGATTCTGTAGGGAACAACGGCATGTTACAACTTGATGTTATGTAATATCTGTAAGTGTCCTTCTTGCTCTACTGGATGTTATAATTCAAAGCAGAGATGTAGACAATTTAAACATGATGGCTGGACCTCTGGTGTGTGTGTGTGTGTGTGTGTGTGTTTTCTGTCTACTGATGACTGATAAATTAAAGCTCATGTTTATCCTTCAAACACCAGGAGTGTGAGTGGCACAAGCCAGAATGCAAATGTGGAAACTTATCAGTGAGCGTGTCTGTGTGCTTGTGTGTCATATCAATCAAGTCAAGTCAAAGTACCTTCACAGACAATCACATTAGAATCATGGTAAACTGTTGAATTGAAATATGGATGTATGCGGGCATGTTTGCTTTCTTTCAGAGCAGCCAGAAAACAATACAGTTGACAAATGAATAATTTAAATCTATAAAACCTTTCAAATTAGTTGTTTTGTGGAATTTTGTGTTTCTTCATTACTGTAGAGAGCACAACATAGTATTAACATAAACAATTTACAACATGCAAACAATTTTGATCTAGCAACTTAATATTCAATAATTTATAAAGTGCAATACTTATCCTGACTTCTGTTGTTAAAGGCTTAACATTATGTTGCTGTTGTACCTCTTGAATGATGCATTTAGCCACTAAATCTGGTGTGTAGGTGTGTGTGTCTGTTTGGGGTTAGTTTGCGTTGACCTTTGTACATGAGAATTATGTAAATAAAGTAAATTGAATGACAATAATAATTTGTGCTTATGCAATAATTTGTGTTATTGTTTTTGTGCTCAAAACTATGCATACAACAGTCATTTATAAATCATAATTTATGCTTTTTTATAGTTTTATAGCAATTATAAGTTTAGTTTTGTATTCAGGTAATGCATTATGCATTTTGTTTTCAATTCTATTCAGCATCCAATGGAAATTAATTGTAAAATGAAAATATAGCATTTTAAAATTGAATTGCATTTTTTTAATGTGAATATAATTTTATAAATATTACTATATATCTATACCAGTATAACCCAGTTTAAAATAAATTAAAACATGACACAAACAAAACAACTAAATGACAATTTAAAAGCAATAATATTGAAACTAATTGCACTTACCTTATATATACAATAATTGACCCAACTTTTCAAGCAATATTCTCCGTCACAGCCCCTCGCAAAAGTGTGCAGACCTTTATAAACTCTGTGTACACCTGCAGATATCAGACACACCTCTACACACACACACACATGGTTAAAAATGCCTGAAGACACTGATCTAAATACTTCAGGCACATACTGTGACTCAAAAAAAGTACTTGAAAACGTATGAATGTCATTGCATTTGAATACAAAATATCAAAATATGTATTTTATTTATCAGTTACTTTGTAGAATGATAATTGTGAACACATGAAAAAAAATTCACAAAAATAAGATTGTTAGGTTAGGTTGTAAATGTTGGGTTTTAAATGAAAAAAACACTAGTTTCTTAAAAATCACTACAAAAATTACAAAATGGGTTAAAGTAATTGTTAAAAAAACAGTATTTGTTTTGTAGATGCCACTTTTTCTTTGATCTTTATAGCATCATTATACTTTTTAGGATGGCTTTATGTACATTTGCAGATACATGTGACTTTAAACACATTAAAGTATTATAATGTATCCATATCTCCTTTTGTCTTTTTCTTACACACACACAAACACACCAAAGACGATGTGTTCTTGAAGTCACCCATAATATTGATGCAGTAAACAGTATGCCTTGATAACTGTGGACTGGTTGGAAAGATCCTGCGTGTGTGTGTGTGTGTTATCACAATTATGGAGTCAGTGTCACCTACACACACACTAGTGACACTAGTTTCCTCTCACCTTCAACATCTCTACGAACAGAGCACTGCTTGAGGAACATTCTCCTCTTCTCCTCCGCTTCACCTCTAGTCTCATATCGTTCTCCATGCAGGCTCACAGGGTCAAGACTCAGGTCATAGCATCCATTATGATCTGGCTGCATTTATTTTTATCAAAATACAATAAAATAGAAATGTATATGCAAAATCAGGTCAAATGTGCATTTCCAGAATACACTGTTCTTGATAACAATATAAAAGTCCAAATTGTGAATCTTGTTCTTTTATAAATTCTAAACGAGTGTATAAAGCAGCTGTTTTAACACGTCTTGTTCTTGTTATAGACCACAGTGTGTTAGTTACTTCCAGCCTCACACTAAAGTAATCTAAAACAGAATCTGAAAGAAAAGAGAAAATGTCCCATTAGATAACTTTGACAGCTTTAAAGTATTTACACAGCACAGAAAATTCTGAAACTGCAACCAGAGAGAAACACTTATTGCCGTGCAGGAAAACAAAATGTTCTCTGACACCCTTGGATCCAATTTAGCACATACAGAGTAGAAGAAGAACCTGAGAAATGGAAACAAATGTCTTCTGGTTTTTGTCACGGGTTGGTTTTGTTGTCTTAACACTCACGAACACTTATGACAGTTTTGTACATAATGGCAACAGATGTTTCATAGATACATACTGTAAGAAAGCAAAACAGGCCCAATGGGCCCCCTGGGTAAAAGGCCCTTTTGATTCGATTCTCTACAAAAACACTAAATAGCAACAAACATCATCACAGCACATCTGTTTTTAACATATTTCACTGAAAACAAAAATGGAGTAGAAAAAATTATCATACTGCAATCATATTGCTATTAGTAATTTTCACAATTACAAAGAAATGGCAAGTAACACATTGAATGTGAAATTTTGTAGTAGAAAGACTGAAATGATATTTTCTTGTAAAACATACTCCAATAATCTTTGTTTTATGTACAGCTTCAAATTAGAAAATCTTTGCAATTATTTTTAATGTGTTCTGACATCAATAAAAATTACATAATTAGGTAAAATATGAAATTCTTGATTTTATATTATTATTTTATTATTTATATATATATTTTTTAAATTAATTATTTTATTAATATTTTACTAACTGCAAGAAAATCAAATGAAACCTTTTTAGTGCAACATTGCTTTCATAATGCATGCAGTACAGGGTTAAGACGAGCTGCTCTGCGTCATAGCTGATTCTCTTGAACATGTTATGGAAATTACCGTAAACTTGACAACTTCTTGATCTCAGTGAGTTCTCTAATTTGTTCCCATGTTTTTCTCAGAAGATTTGTGGTGTCTTGTTATTCTCCCTCCATGAGAACTATCCTCCTTGGGATAAGAATGTGGTATATTTCCTTTCCCATTTCCTTTGTTGTGTTTGGATAGTTCTGCTTGTTCTGTGAATTATGTTGAATGATGGTGTGCAGTTTGTCAATCCTTCAGTAGTTGTTTCCGAGTGTTCTGCAAGATTTGTTGACCCTGTTGGCTTTCGCAGTGGTTCCCAGACATAGACTGTCAGGGGTGAGCCCATCTGACTCCATTTGTGGTTGAAACCTCATGATTTGATGATATTTCACACAGCATTAACCAAAACCATAAATCACATTTAGGAATATGTACATGTCTTTGCATTAGCAAAATATTAAACCAAGTGTCATTTATTTAAAAGAAAGATTGAACAAGTTTCTTAAATAAAGAAAATACAAACAGTGGGCATATCCAGTAGGCAGAGGTCTCAGTAGTTTGAGCAGGTCTCTGGTAAGTTCTTGGTCCTCATTGTCCTGTAATGCTGTGAACTGAAGAGATCTGGGGAGAATGTATCTGCGCAGAAGAGAAGTGAAATCCTACAGCAGGACATTCACAGTTTCATATTTTATAATAATGTAAAATGGGATGCTATTCTCTTGGTATCAGACACAACTCAGTCACAGAGATAAGAGTAATGCTCTCTTTCTCACAGTTGCTGGTTGTGTGGCTTGATCAAAGATCAAGAGACAGTTGTGCATCTTCAACAGATCTGTTATCTAAATATAGTACAACGAGCATAAATATATTACTTCTGAGTGCCACAATAAAACACAATGTTTGTGGAAATATACACAAAATGTATTGGTTTAATCAGGAGAGCAATATGTCTGCTATGCTTAAGCTTTAAAGTTTTAGAGAAGTTAAGCCTCTTGTTGTACTGGTTTATATTTATCAATTTGCCAGTCAACAGCATGTTCATTTGAGTAATAAAGTGTCAACCAAGTGTCTTCTTCCTCTCACAGGACAACCTGCTGGACAATAACCAATCTGGAATTAAAAGTGGCCATTCAACTGAAACCGCCCTGCTGTCAGTCACTGAAGTGCTAGAGTGTGAGAGCTGAGTCTAAACTTCAGTTCTATCTGCTGCATTTGATACTGTTAATCATCAAATCCTTCTGTCCACCCTCTAATCGCAGGGAATCACCGGAAATGCACTCCACTGGTTTGACAGGTATAAATCCTTTAGGATGTCCTGGGGAGGTGAGGTATCTAAATCACATCAACTGGTCACTAGGGTGCGCAGGAAGTGGCCTGTTTTTTTCTGTGGGCAACTGTTTAACTGTTGGGAATTAACAAAAAAATCGGACTGTCTATTTACACTAAGTGCAAATAGCCTGCCTTGTTGGGAGAGGCTATTTACACTAACTCCATCCACCAATGTGTGATTGGGCTAGTCAGTATTACATAAGACCGTCACCAGTCATTAGATTCAGTGGCGCAGGTGGCAAAACGTGTCATGCTCCCTTGCAATCGACCCGAGTTCGAATCTACATTTTGGCAAACTTATTAGTTTACGTTGGCTATTTGTCTATCTATTTATATCTGCTCTTCGAAATATTTACCCTTTGCCCATTAATTTAACAGTTGTAAGAATTAAAGTTATTAAACTGATGCATACTTGATGCGCGTGTTGCAAATCATGCATGTTTGTGAATGTTATGTTTGTCTTGTGTGATCTGTAGGCTGTGGCTAGGTGATACGTCTTAAAGGTGGAACATGGAAATCTCATGGATGTACTGAAAAAAACTTTTATATTTTTTATTTGTTTTTATTACTTTGAGAACAGGTGTAGGGTACATTATTGAAAACAGCCCCTGACCTGAACTCTGACACGTCTATGTAGTGTGTGCGCGCCCTCTAGCGGAGACACTTTAGCTTGATGATGAGGAGAAGATGTTTCTTGTTACATTGCTACAGTTTAATGTTTATGAAAGCCCATGCGTCGTAAACTGTCAGGTCACATGATTTATGAGCCTCTTACGACTTTGCTACAATTACCTAACTTACCATACTTTATAATGAGTGCATTATATACCCCACAAAAGCCACACTACAAGTCCAAATGATGACAAAAAGTTTAGAGCTATTTTTTAAATTATATTATGCTTAAAACACTATAAATATAGAAATAATGATGTTGTTGTTGTCTCACACTAACTCCAAAATGATTCGTGACTAGACGTGTTTCCTACAATATTGCGTGAATATTTGTTTCGTTTTAATGTACTGATTTATTGTGTCGCTGTGAATTGGATGCGGATGGGAGGGGAAAACTCGAATTAGAAAGACTGAGTGTGTGTGAGAGAGAGAGAGAGAGAGAGAGAGGGGAGGAGGTGAATCTTTCTCTCTTCTCAAAGCTGTATCAGTGGACACGCGCACTTGCACAGATTGCAGTTGCGTCTCATACATGAAGAGCCTCACAACACAACCATCAAAAGAACTCATCTGGAAAAACCGCACTCAGTTCCACGATTGCTCAATAATGCTGCACGCTCACTTGTGAAACTTCAGCGGACACGCATGAGGATCAGAGCGATTTCTGGCTTTGAGTCTGTGAAGGAACTATGATGCTTAACTTATTATTTCATAGCGCATGTAAAAAGTGAATAATCTATCCACAGTCTACTTCATCCAGCATGCTCACTCTGACAGTAGTATTTCTTCTCGTGGTGAGTACACAGTCTACAACTCAGTATGCAGTTCTAGTACTTTTTCCTGCTCCTGTCACACTTGAGAAAGAACATCATTGATATAGCAGACTGTCAGTGAATGAAGACCGTCACTGTAAATCAAGCCTAAAGAATGATATGATTTTGTGTCTTCTGATTGTGGAAGTTGTTACAGATTAGAATTGGAATTTACCTGTTTGTGTGTTTATTTGTTTGTTTGTTTATTTATTTATTTAATGAGTGAATGATTTTGATTATTTGATAACACTTAATATAACTATATATAGGTATATTATAATATAACTAAATAATATAAAAATAAATATATAAAATAATATAATAATATATATATATATATATATATATATATATATATGCCTTTATATTTTATAATAAATATAGTTTATAATATTATAGTTTATGCCATTATAGTTTATAATCAGTATAATAATGAATTATAATCAGTCATTATAATCAGTTGTAATACTGCATTACAATGCATGATCAAACACAACATCATATATTATAATGCTTTCATTCAGGCATGTTGTAATGCTTTATAATTGTTTATGAAATCATTA
Organism: Aspiorhynchus laticeps; assembly: GCA_023376895.1. Taxonomy (NCBI): domain Eukaryota; kingdom Metazoa; phylum Chordata; class Actinopteri; order Cypriniformes; family Cyprinidae; genus Aspiorhynchus; species Aspiorhynchus laticeps. The sequence goes on along the minus strand of JALXFT010003256.1, from coordinate 31,761 downwards.
AATACATTATGAAGTGTACAATAAGTCATTATGAGCACTTTTATTATCTAATGCATCATATAATGAGGCTTCAAGTTTTTTTATATGATGGATAACTCTGATCTCGTCACACCCGCTTTGACAGACAGCACATTGTGTTCTTTCGCTTGTCTTACCAGCTAAAATGTAGTTATTTATAAGGCTAATTGTTATTTAGTTTGTGTGGGTGGGTTGAATGGGGGGTGTATGTGTGTGCTATTGAAGCAAAAGCAGTATCAATAATGATAGACAATTCATGAAGTGCACCACATAACTGCAGGCACATTTGTGAGCTTAACTGCTTTATTTTTAGTCTTTGTACCAATTTCCTGATAGAGACATGCATTGTGGTCACATGCCTTGTCTTGTTTCTGAACTGAAGCTGGAGCTACACCCATCTGAACGGCATGATGGGTGTGTGGGCAATAACTCTGTCAGCGTGCATCCTTCATATTAGTGTCATTTTACCGGTAGCTGAATTACTGTATGTTTTTATTCCATAAAAGAAGTATACAAACACTTTATAGGTACTACAGCTGATTTTTCTGGATGTTTTGGTATTTGCTTAGAGAAAAAATACATGTAGACATATTAAAATAAAATAAATAAGAATATGTTTGTTCAATGTTCAGGCGGTTGGCACACCAACGAGATCTCAAGACCCACAGACTGTTTGCTGTCCCCATATCATGCAAGTTTTATATGACATGAAACATTGATTTGTCTTAGACACACAAACACAGATTTTGCAATTAATGAAGAAAATGCCCTTGCACTTGCAACAGTTACATCCACAAAGCAAAGGTATTCTGGGTGGTCGGTATGAAGTTGTTGCTGGCCCAACTTAAAAAATTCTCTGTGAGGTTTGTGTCCATAGATATAACTAGAAGTTTAAAAAGTTGACCCTAAATGTGGTTGGAACTTTTTATTATGCAATTCTAAAAGGTTTACAGGCAGAGAATGTGGAAAAATAAGAAATTAAACAGGTCAAAATAGGTCCTTCCACAATTGAAAATTCTCCTCTAGTCTCATTGCTTTTGGAAAATGCTGTAAATCATGTAGCATTAAATTACAAACTAAAGCAAACAAGAGAGAAAGAGCTCCATTAGCTCCACTATCCTCATTAGTGAGAGTCAGCTTTACCAGAACAGTAGACGACTTTGAAATGTTGACAAGTGCCAGCAGGCTAGAAAGGTTAAGAGTTAAGTGCATTCAAGCATACAAACAGCAGCTCTCAAACGTCAGGTTGGCTTTGTGACAGACAGAACGGGAGGGAGAAACATTCTGCAGGACTGACTAATACATCCACATGATATGTCATTATCATTTGTTTTTGTTTTTTTGCCATCATCCTTTGGTTATTCAGTATGTGCAGTATGTGTCATGAAACTCTCTATAAACTCTCAGACATGAATGATACATAAAATCAAGCGTCTTGTTAAGGAGACATTTCTAAGCGATCAAACTCATAGTTTTTAGGCAGGCAATACAACTTTTAATTTTTTTTTTATTATTTTGAATTTTCTATCTATTAAATAATCCCTAAATGTATCACAGTTTCCACTAAAATATTAAGCAGAACTGTTGTCAACATCAATGATAATAAAAACCATTATTGATAATTATAAAAACCATTACTGATAATTTTTGAAGGATTATGTGACACTGAAGACTAGAGTAATTGCTGCTTTACCATCTCAGGAATAATAAAGCAATAAGCCTCAAGAATCGTGGTTTACAGTGAATTTATAACAGCTAAGGGGCGTTGTTATAATAAAATAAAATAAAAAGGGCCTTACTAGAGCTGTCTCTTGCGTCTGAGGGTGTTAGCGATCACACCACACGGTGGTGATTTTTGCAAGGCAAGCACCACTCACTTCTCTTTAGAAAGAGTAAAAGACTACTCTGAAACTTGATAGTTTATGAACACCAGACAAATATTGGTGATGAATGCATTTAATTAGGACCATTCTTTGGAGGAGTAGGATTAATGAAAGTCAACATGTTCTGAAACGTTACACTGACTTTTTCGCTACTGATTGTATCTACTTAAACAGTGCTGCACAAGTTGCAGCAGCTTGGCCTCCTGTCAGGATGAATGTGACCGCAAACAGGTTTTATGACATGCATCGTTGTTCGTGACCCTTCACACATTTCTACAAACATGGTAATCAGCAACTTCATAAGTGCGCACAAATGCTGTGTGGCCAAATCTCTATAGAGTTATCTGAGTCATGGGCTGCTGAACTTTTGGGGGGTGTTGAACTTTACCTGAGTTGGAATGCTCCTTGTGTGTGTTTGTGTTTTTATGTGAGTGAGGAGGAGGGGGGGGGGGGGTTGCCCCATGCCAGGGGGTAATGTGAGGGACAGGTAGAAACGATGGAATGTTAATTTGTGCTTTCTCAACCTCCTCTTCTTCTTGCTCAGCTCTGTCACTTCTCCTGCTGACCCACAAACGCCTTGAGGGAATCTCCTAATCTGTATTTCTTTCACTCTTTATCTCTGTCTTTCTTCTCAATCTTCTAAATGTCATTCCTCACACCTGTGTCAAACGTTGTTTTTCTGACAGCCACTCACTCAGCCAATCAGCTTTTGGTATTCATGTTACACCCTCAGACATCAGCTGCTTTAGTATAAGGCTTATGGTGCCTTCAAGTTATGTTGGAAAAATCATATTTATGATATGCGCACCTGAATAGCATGACAATGTCAGTTTTAGAAGTAGTAAACAATAATTTCTCATCATGTGAATATTAAAATGTATTCCTGAATTCTGTGTAAATAAAACATTTTTTAATACATAACTATTTAACGCTCACTGAAAAGTAAAATGAATGAAAATTAGATAAAAAATAATGAAGTTTTAAAAATGAAAATATAGTTGCAAGACAGAAAATGTATAAAGTTACAAAAATTTTTTTTTTTTTACCCTGAGGCAGAAAAACACTTCCATTGAATTTATTTTTCTCTAGTTTACATTTACATTTATTTATTTTTTTACAAATCATTACAATAGAAATGAGTTCTTCTCCTATTTCAAGAATGAGGCTTAATGCACATCCTTTGTTTTTTTAATTGTTTTTTTTTCACAGTAATTTTACAGAATTTAAATATTAAAAATATTAAGGAACAATTATGAGAAACAAAAATTGCAATCGGGAGATACAAAGTTGCAATTCTGAGAATTAAAGTAAAAATTACAAGATATAAAGTTGCAATTACCTTTGTTTAGTTTTTTACTCTGAGACAGAAGCAAGCTTTTACTTAAGAGCAATTTCATGTACGATTAGCATAGAAATATATTCTGCTCATATTTTATAAATGAGGCCCCAATGCGCATTATTTCATTTTGCTGTACTTCCTATATTTATCAGTAAGAAAAATACATTGTTTATGCCAATTTTATTTCACCTAAAATCAAATGTACATCATGCTGTCATAGAGATTTTTTCATTTGAGTACAGGACTTCCAAGAATGACTTATAGGCATCATAAATGATTTGTTATTTTAACTTGTGAACGTAAATAAAAATCATTGGACAAGAGACATGTGATGAAACACAGAATGCCCCTGTTCATCTGCCATGTTTAGGCTGTACCTGTCAGTCTTTCAGTTAGATAGATGTTCAAATGAAAGGCTTGCTGTCAGAGAGTTGAATTCAGGTTAAACATACCGTGAAGATTTACTGTATATGCAGATACAGTCTAGTAAAATGCATTTATTTCTTTTTGAAGCTCTCTGATCCTCTCCAAAGCAATGCTGTTGATAGGCATCACCAGACATTATCAGGACTAAATAATGTAACAAGTCTTGTTACACAAATAGTATTTTTTGGCTCTGAGTCTGTGTTTCTGGGATTGCATTCCCTGGAGACAGACTCAACCAAAGCAAAGACACGGGAGTGGGAAAAGTCTGAAACGGTCAATGGTTTCACATCTATATCTACATCTGCAGGCTTTTTCAAAATGTTTCCCTAAATGTGATTTAATTGTTTTATTTATTCAGTCATTTCTGTGCCATCAGCAGCAACTAATTTTTTTAGATGCCAAATATTGGCTAATTGTACATTTTTTCCTTTTAAAAATTAGCCAGTAAACTTTTGTTTATGTTACAGCAATGTAATATGCTATTGGTGGTCCGAGGCTGGTGGTACAGTATTAAGGCACAGTCACTTTAGAAAAACCTTGGTGAGATTTCATGGCCAAAATAGATTTATTGTCTATTGTCAAGCGTAGCAATTCATAAAGCACCGCATGCTCAGTGGTCGCTTCCAAACTAAGCAGCTTTATATTGGTAAACCCAGCAAATGGTATGTTAAAAGTTCAACAAACTTGATAATGTAGTAACTGTATCACTGAATAAATAAATAAAATAAAGTAAATAAAATGAACTTTAAAGGAAGTCACACTTCGAGATATAAAGTTGCTGTTGTGAGACAAAAGGTCACAATTGTAAGATATAGCCACATTATGGGATATAAAGTCAAAATCGCAGTAATGAGAAAAAAAAGTTGCAATTGTATGAACAAATTTACAGCTGCAAGATATTAAGTTAATATTCATTAGAAAAAACTAAAAGATTAACAAACAGGAATCCAATGTGTAATCCACATTCACTGAACTTCACCATACAAAGGTAAATGTGACTGTACCTCTTGTAAAAGGACATCTTTATTGTAGACAGCATTTCATTGGACGAAAATTTGGAAACACTCCTAAGTGCAAGTGACATCATTAGTATGAATAGATTTTAAATGCGTTTATTTGATCAAATATTATTTTGTATTTCTGTATTTGCTCAAACTTAATTAAAGTCTCAATGAAATGGAAGCAGCAGCAGGACTTTTCTTCCATATTGTGACGTACCCTACATCAGAGTGTATATATTTTTAAAAATGAAATACATTTTTAAATACACGGGTGAATCGTTTGTTAAATTTTCATATCATTCTTCAATTTTCCCCTCTTTGTTTTTGTAGGGCGAAGTCTTGTCTACACAGAATTCATGTCCTTCAGGGGCGTTCACCACCAGTGGGGAGTGCTGCAAGCAATGCCAACCCGGGGAAGGGATGGTGATGCCCTGCGGAGCGACACAGACAGTGTGTGAACCGTGTCTTGACAGTGAGTATCCACAGAGATGTTGGCAACGGTATTGCTAAAATGAAGCAGCTGCCTTATTTAAAATGCCATTTCCTGTGCTGAACTCTCACTTGAGGGGAGGCCGAGGGCTTTTGAGCTGTGAACGGTAATTAGTAGTTAAGGGGGAAATGCTTTTAGGAAATGAGACTTGACAAAACATTGTCTGGAGAGCTCAGAGACCAATCTGAGTGTTTTCAGTGAGCTATAAGTGAGATTAATTAAGGCACAATCCAGTGGTACATGCATTGGTTGTACTGGCAGGGTCCCGTAACAGAGTGTTAGTACCAAGGTTTGGGGGTTAGAGTTTTTTTATTTACAGAGGCTGGTCCTGAGCCAAGTCTTAGGCCAGAACCTGCCAGAATCCCACCACTTCCAAGAATCCCACCAGCTCCCACATGTCTGCTTGCATGACCCAGCTGAACAAGACAAGATAGGAGAAGAGAGATAAATGGAAAAAGAGGACAAGTAGCAAGAAATGTGACCAAAAATAGTCATCCTTTAGTACGTACAGTATTTATGTAGAGTTTCATGCTCCCTTAAACAAAACAAAAAAAATAAATATAAATAAATAAATATAAAAAATACAATAAATTATATGTATGTATGTGTAATATTAAATGACACACTACACAACACAACTTTCTTTAAAGTGCGACAAAAGATTATTAAAGCATAAAAACTCTAAGGTAAAACTTTTAATTTGACATTATTATAAAGTGCACTTTTTAAAATTGTACTTAAGTGTGTTAAACATAGTCATCATTTAATAGCTCTCTCTTAGCTCACAGTCTTATGTTTCATTTATGTATGGATAACTACAATGTAGTTATAGGCCTAAAATTCAGCCCAAAAGTCAAATAACAGTTCAGAACTTTATTTTTTTCATTTAAACATATTTCGCATAAACATATGTGAAATATTTTTACATAAACTGAAATATATAGTGTTTTGACACATTTTAAATTTATGTAAAAAAGACGCAATATAAAAAGATGCACAAACCCGATTCCAAAAAAGTTGGGACACTGTACAAATTGTGAATAAAAACAGAATGCAATGATGTGGAAGTTTCAAATTTCAATATTTTATTCAGAATACAACATAGATGACATATCAAATGTTTAAACTGAGAAAATGTATCATTTTAAGGGAAAAATAAGTTGATTTTAAATTTCATGGCATCAACACATCTCAAAAAAGTTGGGACAAGGCCATGTTTACCACTGTGTGGCATCACCTCTTCTTTTTATAACAGTCTGCAAACGTCTGGGGACTGAGGAGACAAGTTGCTCAAGTTTAGGAATAGGAATGTTGTCCCATTCTTGTCTAATACAGGCTTCTAGTTGCTCAACTGTCTTAGGTCTTCTTTGTCGCATCTTCCTCTTTATGATGCGCCAAATGTTTTCTATGGGTGAAAGATCTGGACTGCAGGCTGGCCATTTCAGTACCTGGATCCTTCTTCTACGTAGCCATGATGTTGTAATTGATGCAGTATGTGGTCTGGCATTGTCATGTTGGAAAATGCAAGGTCTTCCCCGAAAGAGACGACGTCTGGATGGGAGCATATGTTGTTCTAGAACTTGGATATGCCTTTCAGCATTGATGGTGCCTTTCCAGATGTGTAAGCTGCCCATGCCACACGCACTCATGCAACCCCATACCATCAGAGATGCAGGCTTCTGAACTGAGCGCTGATAACAACTTGGGTTGTCCTTGTCCTCTTTAGTTCTGATGACATGGCGTCCCAGTTTTCCAAAAAGAACTTCAAATTTTGATTCGTCTGACCACAGAACAGTTTTCCACTTTGCCACAGTCTTGGCCCAGAGAAAACTCCTGCGCTTCTGGATCATGTTTAGATATGGCTTCTTTTTTGACCTATAGAGTTTTAGCCGGCAACGGCGAATGGCACGGTGGATTGTGTTCACTGACAATGTTTTCTGGAAGTATTCCTGAGCCCATGTTGTGATTTCCATTACAGTAGCATTCCTGTATGTGATGCAGTGCCGTCTAAGGGCCCGAAGATCACTGGCATCCAGTATGGTTTTCCGGCCTTGACCCTTACGCACAGAGATTGTTCCAGATTCTCTGAATCTTTGGATGATATTATGCACTGTAGATGATGATAACTTCAAACTCTTTGCAATTTTTCTCTGAGAAACTCCTTTCTGATATTGCTCCACTATTTTTCGCCGCAGCATTGGGGGAATTGGTGATCCTCTTCCCATCTTGACTTCTGAGAGACACTGCCACACTGAGAGGCTCTTTTTATACCCAATCATGTTGCCAATTGACCTAATAAGTTGCAAATTGGTCCTCCAGCTGTTCCTTATATGTACATTTAACTTTTCCGGCCTCTTATTGCTACCTGTCCCAACCTTTTTGGAATGTGTAGCTCTCATGAAATCCAAAATGAGCCAATATTTGGCATGACATTTCAAAATGTCTCACTTTCAACATTTGATATGTTATCTATATTCTATTGTGAATAAAATATAAGTTTATGAGATTTGTAAATTATTGCATTCCTTTTTTATTCACAATTTGTACAGTGTCCCAACTTTTTTGGAATCGGGTTTGTATCTTGTTTGGCACATTGGTCATGCGGCTCTCTGGACATTCTGCAATTCTTGGTGTTTTTAAAGGAAACTTTTACTCAAAAAAATAAAAATGTAATGCAATCAGACCTTTGGATTGCTGTATGAATGTTGAATGCTTCTTCTAAAATGCAAACACAAATTAAACACTTGTTGACATACATTAAGAGTATAGAGCTATAAAGTGATGGATAGCATAACTCAGATCATATGGTCTGAGATGAGAATGAGAACATTTTACGAAATTATTGAGATACTCTAGAGGAGAGACAGGAGTGAGGCTACTTAGGTCTTTTTCTCGGGAGTAGGAGACTTCAGGAAAATCTCTATTTGCTGTGCATCTAATCTTACTGATGTCTAGGAGATATTAAAGAAATTCAATTTGTGATTTTTATTGTTCATATAGGATAATATCGTATAAATATCCATTCAACATATTAATCACACAGGCAGACAACTTAAACTGACCTACACTTGAGTTCTGTGCATACTAGTTTTTTGTTAATATTTAGTAGCCTTGGGTGAAGGTCACAGAAAGGCATGTCCACCAAGACCTCCTGTCATTCACTACAACCTCAAACATTCTTCCTTCTGTAATTCCCATCTCTTCGTCAGGCCTTCCCTAAGGGCCTTTTCTGGGATCTGCGTTCCTCATCAATCAACTTAACTATTACATGCTGAAAACCCCAAACTTTTCCTTTCACCGCCTCATACGTCAGCAAATGCTGCTTGACAGCACTTCAGCAATAATGTGTTGACATGTAAAAGTAGCATTTGGGATGCTACTGGAATGAAAACAGCTGTTTAAGAAGTGATAATTTAAGTTAACTGGCTCATATTAATTCCTGACACATAAGCACTTTGATATGTCAAAGAACCAGGTGTGTATATTCACCAGTCAACTCCACAATTGACCTTATCAAAGGGGAAAAAAATAAGTGTCCTGACAAGCCCAACACAGCAACATTGGCTCAACCAATGCTGTGAATGTGGGATGTATCAGCACAACAGCACAATAACAGTATTTACAGTGACTCCACCCAGTTACCTTCCGATTAACATTAGCTACCGCCTGTAGCCCACAGGGAGATTGTGAAGTTTACCTTCATCTGCCTAATGTTTACTTGCAGTTGTCACTACAGGCTCCCATCATTGGACTGTAGATGAATTCATGACACTTTAGCTCCAGTATTTAGCAAACTTGCATTGATCATACAGTGTCTAATGCTCCAATACAGTGATTTTACAGAGTAAAAGGTAAACACTATTATAGTTTAGTTTAATAAGACAAGACATTTAAGATTAAAGTATATTTTGGGTTCACTTGTGAAAAAGAAGTTTACTTAATTGTGCTGAATGTACACTTAAGAGTACTTCAAATCTTAAAAGTATATTTAAAAAATTGTACTTGCAGATAATATAATATTGCTGAAATAAAGGGCCACTTAAGTGTACTTAGAGTACTACACTTTTGTGAATATGTTTTTTAATACACTTAAGTACACTTTTAAAAATGTATGTCATGTCAAATTAAATGTTTTACGTTACAGTATATTTTAAATCATTGTATTTTAATAATCTTTTGTCATTCTTTAAATAAGTGCACTTATTTTGATGTGCTGACTAACATACTAAAGCATATGTAAAGTACTTGATTATAAGCGTAATTGTAGTGTGTTATAAAATATTAAGTTTATAGTTCAAATAAATGAAATGCACTAAATTGCAACGTAGAAATGTGTAAATATGTATGTAAAATGTGTAACTAACTGCATTTAATATAAATTTAAACTATAATACATTTTCATTTAATTGCAAATAACTTGTAATTCAGTGTCCAAAAACATTAAGTTGAGTTTGCATTTAAGTATATTCTCTTAAAGTATAGTATACTCTTTTTTTAAGTATGTTAAAGTGTACTTCTACTTTACAAGGTTTTGGTGGGTTATAGGTGTGCTGAAACTGCTCAGCTGAATTGAAAAAGCTAGCTTGGTGAAGGAGTAAATGTTAAAGTTGTACATGGTTGGTTACTATATGAATTCTAATCTGAAAGGACATGTCAACTTTCATTATTAATCCAATATATCAGGCAGGCTGATTAGTGAGATCGTATTTGGCCATTATTGGCATTGGTCGATAACTGTGCTCAATTTACATACGTTTTTATTACATCCAGTGTCAGTCTACCAACTGCCTTTTTCATGAGTGATGCAATTTTTCAAACGTTTATAGAACATTTTGAGTAAATATTGTGTACAAGTTAATTCAGAAATTTTGCATGGTAACATCTATTAACTGGTTTTATTCAAGTCAAAATATTTAAAATTACGGAATCAATTTAAACATATCCGGTTATAACCAACAAAACTCATTTTATGGGTTAGATCAAGTAGAAACAGCTCTTTAAGCTAATAAATTATATACTGTATTGGCCATTTGCCAATGCTCTTCAAATATCTGTATCGCATCAGCCATTAATAGCCCACATCAGCTGAACACTGTCTTCTGTCACATATCTGTTGTTTTGAATCTGAAGACATGAGGATTATCAGCCGTACTTGTTACTTAGTTCTCTAGCAGTTCATACTAAAATAGTGAATTATGTACTGTAGGGTTGGTGTCCTTTTTTTGGAACTGATAAACAGAGGCTATTGACAGAACGTTACCTCAGCACTTTAAAGTCCTAATGTTAATTGACACATAAACTCCATGACTTCTATGGTTGAGAACACCCCCACACATGGGCATGCACCCCCACACATAGACATGCATTATTGATGGCTAGCATTATGCTAATGGATCTCAAAGGGTAGAGATCAGGAGAAGAGTAGACTCAGAGGGAGAAAGGCTGAGTGGACGGGTTTTTATCTGCAGGAAATGCACAGAATACCCTTCACAGTCTCCTAAATAAAGCCCCAATAACTGGCCCCCAGAAGCCAACACATTACCCCGTTATCATTAGGGCCATTAGCAGCTCCAGCACACAGGGGAACCCATAAAGTGCAAACTCTGTTTGTCCAGTACAAAGACACAATAGTGTTTCATCCTCTCAGATGGGTAGATGTAAGGATAACTGTGGAATTAGCGTGTTATCTTTCTCTCTGCCACTGTCTGGCCATTGCTTCCATGAATATCCTGCCTCTGGCATATACTGAAACACTTGATATGGTATGGGACACTGAGGTGATGTGCCCTAAAGAGGGGCTAGCCACAAGAGTTGTGCTGTCTCACAAACACACACACTTATACACGGACAAAATAGCTTCCTGAATAATTTAGTGGTTGCTAGACCTCTATCCACTAATATATCTGAATAGGATGGAGGATGGAGGATATACAATACCATAAGCATGCAGCATTAGATATTTGCTCTCCACTCTTTGCAATACTGACATCATAATTTCTTCTAGCTTCCTGTAGATTCTAGATATCTATGAGAGTACATGTGGTCAAAATATGACTCATGACTTTCTTTTATCTTTTTTCCTAAAACTAAGAAAGTCTTTTTAATATGGCTGTGTCATTCTATGAAATGGCGCCATTTAGTATTTCAGAAAGCAGATTTACAAATCATATTTTTCCAGCTCGACTCCAAACTGCTAGGTCCATAACTGCCATAGATATTGGAGGCCACTGATATTCAGATTAGCAATCAACATGTATGTTTTTTTCCCCCTCAATAGTTGTGGCTGCATGTATCCACGCAAGGTACCAATGTTATTACATTATTACTAGCCAAACCCTAAAGGTTACATTATTTAACCCTTTCAGAGTAGTTTTGGAATTTATACAATTTAATATTGGTTTCATAATCAATCACACATCATATTTTGGAAAAATATTTATCTTTCAAATCTTTTAACCTTGTAACATTCAAAATGTTTTGCAGTTTATTGTAATTGGGTTGAATGTGAATGCAAAACTGGCTAATAACAAATGAGTCTATAAATATCATAAAACTGATAAATGTGATTTTTATCCTATAATATCCCATGAGTTGAAATATTGACATTTACAAAGCTAATATAAGTGATGTCAAGCACATCTTACCAGCAGCAATCATACACTCATTCACATCCTTCTTTCCACTCTCTGAAAAAGAAGTCTCCAAACTCATCCTTTCTAAACATCCTGCTACTTGTCCACTTGATCCTATTCCATCTCATTTCTTTCTAGCCATTTCTCCTGCCGTTGTTCCTGCACTCACTTACATCATTAACACATCCCTTCACACTTTTTCCCTCAGAATTTACACACGCTCGTATAACCCCACTACTACCCACTCTTAACCCAGCTCTTTTAGAGAACTACAGACCCTTTTTTTAGAGAAGTTCCCTTCCTACTTTCATTGCAAAAACACTGCAATTAACAAGTTGTTCAACCAAGTCTCTGCCTTTCTCACACAGAAAAACCTCCTGGACAGCAACTAGTCTGGCTTTAGAAGTGGACATTCAACCGAGACTGCCTTGCTCTCAGTTGTTGGAGCCCTAAGACTGGCAAGAGCGGCTTCCAAATCTTCAATACTTATCTTGCTGGTTCTGTCCGCTGTTTTTGACATGGTTAACCACCAGATCCTCCTGTCAACCCTATTGGCAAAGGGCATCTCAGGAACCGCACTCCAGTGGTTTGAGTCTCACCTCTCAGATAGGTACTTCAAGGTATCTTGGAGGGGTGAGGTGTCCAAGTTGCAACATCTAGCTACTGGGGTGCCTCAGGGCTCAGTTCTTGGACCACTTCTTTTCTCTTCTCTGTTTACACGACATCACTAGGTTCTGTCATTCAGAAACATGGCTTTTCATATCACTGCTATGTTGATGACACTCAACTTCACCTCTCATTCCATCCTGATGATCCAATGATAGCTGCTCGCATCTCCAGCTTGTCTAACAGACATTTCTGGCAGGATGAAGGACCATCACCTTCAACTCAACCTTAGACAGAACTGCTTGAGGTTTCAAGAAACCCATCACTTCATCACAATCTCACCATCCAGTTAGGCATATCAACCATAAATTCTCGAAGCATCTTGGAGATGTTGCCACAGTTCTTCTGGATTTAGTCTGTTTCAGTTTGTTCTGTTTCTTCATGTCATTCCAGACAGACTGGATGATGATGAGATCAGATCTCCGTGTGGAGCACTGGCTGTTGTCAGACTCCTTGTGCAAACAAAAATCTTTAAAACAATTAATGGCAAAACGAATGTTTGGAAATGTAAACTGATATTTCCTACTGACACACTACAGCAAAAGATAGAAATAACTGACTTAAAACAATTTCTTAGCTGGTGAAAATACTAATGTTCTAATAATTTTGGCCATCACTGTATATTTTTTACACTTGTGTATATAACAGGGTTGAAATGAACTGTTTTGGTATCATTCATATACTATGATCTTTTAATTGATTTGTTAATGTTTTGATTTACATTTTTTATATATTTTCTGTTTTAATTTTGTTACTTTTTAGTAATTTTGTTGTGTTTTTGTGATTTTTACTAATTTTTAATAGCTTTTACTAAGTTTTATTTTAGTTTTTGTATGAAAAGAAGAAATAAGAAATCGAAACCAACTGAAATAAAATGTTTGATTTGGGTCAAATATTTTATTTAATTTCAGCTCATTTTTATTTTATTTCAGATACTGAAACAGTTTTATGGTTATGTAATGATAATAACTCTGAAATGCACAACTACAAACTTTGTATGTTCAAAGAGACTGTCCTCTTAACCTTTTCTCCTTCTGTCTTCAGGCGAGACATTCTCAGAGAACTTAAGCCACACGGAGCAGTGCCAGCCGTGTACAACATGTTCTGAATTCACACGCATGCTGACACCCTGCACTGATGCCAACGACGCGGTGTGTGTCTGCGAATATGGGTCCTTCTTCAGCAAAGTGACGGGCCGCTGTGAGGCCTGCACGGTGTGCCCTGTGGGCTGGGGTGTGCTGATGCGTTGTAATTTTGACCATGACACGATGTGCGAGGAGTGCGTGGATGACACGTATTCAGATCAGGAGACCTCTTTTGACCCCTGCATGCCCTGCACCGCCTGCGATCAGCCTGAGATGGAGTTGAAAAGCTGCATGCCTGTCAGTGACGCTGTCTGCCAAGGTAGGAGATTCGAGAATAAAAATCAAATAGAAGTTGTAAATAGATGGGTTATCATGACAAAGCGGGACAAACAGATTTCTGTTACTCAACTTCTTGCTTGGTTTTAAAATCACTGGCCAAGAAATTGCCCTGTGTGTTGGCCCTCAACGACTCTGTTCTCTGGAGATGACAGTTGAAGACAAGTTAATTATTACAATTAGATTTTTAAATAACCAATACAATACTAGTGAAATGGTTTTTATTTATTTTTTGTGTGTGTTGCTGAGTGGTTGCGCTAGGGGGTTCTCTGTGGTTGCTAAGGCATAACTTTCTACCACCATTTTACATGCTGTATTGATGAAAATTGATTTTTCACTTCTTTTACTTAATGCATTATCATAAATGTTCTCCATGTCTGTAAAGAATTCACAACACCAGTGCTTCGAAAACTCTGTAGTATATTAATTATTTGGTATTTCAGGAGCTTGTGTCACAACAAAAACATTTCACATGCTGTATTTATCTTGATACATCTTTATATGTTTAATACTTTTTCATAGTTGTAGTTTATAGTTGTATTTACTAACTGTTTACTATTTTAAAATGTTTTTGATAGAAGTCTCTTACTGTATGCTCACCAAGGCTGCATTTTCTTTAATAAACAGTAAAAACAGTAAAATTGTGAAATACTGTTACATTGTAAAGAAACCAGGATAATCCACCATTCAAAAGTTTGTAGTATGTTTATTTTTTTGTAAGAAATTACTACTATTATTCATCAAGGGTGCATTAAATTGATCAAAAGTGACTGTAAAGACACTTATAATATGACAAAAGTTATCTTTTTCAAATAAACAGTGTTATTTAGAACTTTCTATTTATCAGTGAATCCAGAAGAAAAAAATGTAACAGTTATCACACCAATATTATGTATCACAACCATTTTCAACATCAGCATGTGACACTGAAGACTGGAATAATGGCTGCTGAAAATTCAGCTTTTTCCATCACAGGAATAAATTACATTTTAGTTTATATTAAAATAGAAAACAGTTCTTTTAAATCAAATAGTTGCAGCCTTGGTGTGCATAAGAGACTTCTTTCAAAAGCATAAAATAATTTGTAATTATTCCAAACTTTTGACCAGTAGTGTTCATATTTATATTTGTTAAAAGTTAAAATTAAGTAAGACTGACTCTGAAGAAAACTGGCGAAACAAAATATACGTATATATAAAAATAAAAATGTATGATAAGAGTTCAGCTGATGGATAAATGAATGAATGAGATTTGCTAATGATCATTGTATCATTCTCAGTTCACTGCTGTGTTTGTGTGTTGATGTGGTATATGACAAACAGACAAGCAGTATGATTTAAAACTGTGAAAGCACAAAACACTTCAACTTTTTGTGTGCCCAGCTCACTGAACTCTCTGTATAATGTCAGATGCTCTTGGCATAGCCGGAAGCTTAATATTTGCCATCTTATTGCTGAGCTGAACTTAGCTGTGAATAAAATTAACAGTATCTTGAGCAAAGGATCACATTGAAAGATCTGCAGTCAACATTACAGGCTTTGTTCTGTGTCTGGCCGCAAACACGGTTTCAGAAAAGGATCAGAGAAAGAGGCTTTGTACACAGCACAAGTTCTGCTATCAAAGGAAACCATACTAAGTACAGCAGGGTCCATACATGGATTTTCAATGTACTTTCTTAATTTAGTCTCATAATGTCATTACATAGACAATATATGTTGTGCAATGTGTGTGTGTGTATAGAGATAGACAGCATCTGTAAAATGAAAAATTGCAAATCTTATCACTTACAAAATCATCCTCCAAACTCATTCCTCACTTTTATTACTTAAAACTTACAGGGCAATGTTTCTTAAAATCCATAAACTTAAGTATAACCCATAAACTTGACAAAAACTCGCCACCAGTTCAGTTCAGTTATTTCAAATTTCTTTGAATATGTGTGTTTCTGAATTATCTTTGACACATAGCAAAGATTATTATTGCCATTGTCAATAGCTAATCAGCAAATATTAAACAGTGATAATCTGGTTTGGATCAGTTTGTAAATGACTGCCGAGACAAGCGTGTGTGTAAGTGATGTTTATCTGTTAATGATCAACGTAAGATTTTTCTCTGACCCCGTCTGACCTTTTGCTGGGGTCTTAACATGAAGGTGAGAGGTTATAGGCCATGGGTGGCTACTGATTTCAGTTCATCCTGGGTTCTATAAACATGGAAATCTCCAGAAGAAAGTAAATTAAACGTGGTATTGTCTGCAACAAGGAAGTGAGGTGTCTGTTTCAGATAAGGAATGTTCTTATGTATCAGGAACTTACCAGATTTTGGCCCAATTCACTTCCAGTGTAAAACCCCTTACTGCCACCAAGATTTTTTACATCAGAAAAGATACTGGCAGTTTTCTGCCAGAACATTTTCTGTTCAGTTTACAGACAAGTTAAGGTTTACTTGAACTCTAAAACACAACACAATGCAATGCAGTGCACAAAGTTCATTTTATAAGGTCTGAGATCATTTGCAGTGTTCACATTTGAGCCAAAAAAATCCAGCAATCTGAACTCAGACCCCTGAAAAGTGTGAAAAAACCTAGATCGGATTCAGATTTGAGACATTATTTGTCTTTTTCTGCTCTAATGGGAGATTAGTCATGTGGAGAACAGGCAGCATGAAAATGGCGTGTAATTTCATTAAAAAGCATGAAGTTGTGTTGGTGTGTGGTGTGTGTCAAAGAGCCCCATCAATCTCAACATACCCGGGTGAATCTGTCACATTTCATGTCACAGGTCACATTTCACCCCAATCAAAAAGAAAAATATATTTAGGCAAAGAAAGCAGAGCTTTTCCAAAGAAACCAAAGCCTTGTTGCTGTTTTTATAACATCAGGATGTTGTACTTTTATTTATTTGATTTTTTTGATGACTGTCATTACTGTTATACAATTCTTAGCATCACAAATGCAACACCACAAATTCTATCATGATTAATAATATAACATACATAGTAAATATGATTTTTTTTAACATAGTAATGACAGTTTTTTGTTCATTATTGTAATGACATTGTAAAATAATGTTAGAACTTTAGAATTCAAATCAAAGGTAAAGAAAAAACTAATAAACTGATGCAAGAGAATAAAAATTAATTCACATAAAAATAATAATTTGAACAATAATTTGAACTTTTAACATTATACTTTTAAAACAAGACGATAATCAAAGATTATCAAACCAAAACAGAGTACAAATTGTTTAAACAACAACATAAAAAATCTGTGAATATGTTAGATTATGGTTTGCTTGCTGTAATGTTTCTTTCTTGTCAGTGATTTCACTTGCCATCATGTCACTTAAAGTTACTCTGTAAAAACACAAATAATTTAATAACACTGTTGAAGGTGATTCTCATTACTGTAATACAATTATTTTGAATAAGTATAAAGGCAATACCACAAATACAACATGATGTAATAGTGTACATACATTTTTCACATTACTGTAATGTCAATTTTTGCATTGTGGAAATAGACTTAATTGTCTTGAAAAAATGTTACAGTTTTAGAATTAAATTAAAACTTGACTACACTAAAGCAAGACATTTAAACTATTTTTAAAAACGAATAATTTAAATACATTTTGTATACTTTTTTGATAGAATTATGAGATATTATGACCTCAAGACTTAAAACTTTAAAAATGAAACTTCATAATTCAATTTTCTTGTGATTCATTATTTGTAAGTGGCCATGAGACAGTGGAGGGCTTTTTCAACAGTGAATGTGTGGAAGCACATAAAAGAGCTTTATTGGTCAATATCCCTCCCATCCAAACCTAAAGATTTATCATCACCCATATTGACTCTTTAACTTTGACCTCTCTTTCTGCCGAGTACAATGTATGCCTTGAAAGCGAGACGCCTGTCTGTACTGGACAGAAATAATCAATCTCTCCCTCTGTTTGCCCCTCCCTCCCCATCCTACGACAATGAAGTGTGTCCATTCATGACAACTGCTCATCCCCCAGCTGTCTGCACTTGTCTGGCATGTGCCCTATGACATTAGTGGATGGAGCGATGAGCTGTTTTCTGGGGTAACGTAACGCTTTGCCCTGATGTGAGGGTTCGGGGTGATGATCCGGCATGTGCCTGAGCTTGTGTCACCTCATATGAAGCCAGTTTTCTGCCTAATGCATTTCTGAAATTTTTAGCCAGTGGTTTGTCCTGCTCTCCCTCTGGGATATAGCTGTGATTGTGGCTGGATTTACATCACTGAAATTCCTAGATGCCCAGTGTGGAATTTAAGCTTCTTACGAAGATATTTTTGAGCCAAAGTTTCCAAGAGAATCCTTTCAGTTGAGAACAATTTACATCTATTCTTTTATCTCACAATCTTCCCCTTTACAACCCCAGTGTCAAGGTTCACCCACTAAATTGTGCGGCAAGAGTGTGTCCGGATGAAACCACTGACATTCAAGCATGGACGTTCAGTGGCTGGAGTTAATGAGCATTGATGGTTATAGACTGTGTTAACCAGGATTGGAGGTGCAGCAGGGGCTCAGATCTTTTATGGCTACAATTATGTTCTACTTTTAAGCAAGAAGATAATCAAAGATTCTAAAACCAAAACTGACTACAAATTTATTTAACAAACATCATGAATAAAAATGTCTGACAAATCGATCATTACATGTTACGATTATTCAGGGGTTGCCCGCTGTAATGCTGTCTTCTTATTTTACAGTAATTTTGCTCACACTTTAGCTTGGGGACCAGTGCAAACGATTAACTAAAAATTAACTACAACTTTTGCCTCATTAAGCTGCGAATTTGCTGCTTATTAATAGTTAGCAAGGTATCTGTTTAGTTTAGGCATGGGGTAGGATTAAGGGATCTAAAATATGGTCATGCTTTATAAGTACTAATAAACAAACAATTAATATGCTAGTATGTTAAAAAGCAACTAGTTAATAGTGGGAATTGGTCCTTAAACTAAAGTATTACTGTAATTTATTTTACCATCATGTAATTCTAATTTAATGTTGACCTTTAAAAACACTAATATTTTAATAACAAGTCATTTTTAGCAAGTTACAAAAAAATATCCATTTCTCATGCACATTATAATGTTTGATTGATTTCACCTTTGTGTTTTTTTTATTTACAGAAATATTATGGATTTTTATGTCAGCCATTTATTGGTCATAACATAACATTTTAAAATAATATGGCATAAAAATAATTATTGTCTTTTAAAAAAACAGGCAAATTTTAGGTTGCACTTTATTTTATGGTGCCCTTGTTACACGTTACAAGTTCTTACTATTATAAGAACAATGAATTATGTATAATTACATGCAAGTAACCCTGAACTGAACCCTAATCCTAACCCTAATAATATAGTAAGTACATGTAGTTAATTTTATAATTGCACTGTAACAAGAACACCTTAAAATAAAGTGCGACCCTTTATTTTAAGGTGACTTTGATACAGTATAATTATAATTACACAAAAAGTACTTAGTAATATTAATTAACTACATGTAGTTACTATAGAGGTAAGATTAGAGTTAGTGTTTCATTTATGGCTAGTTACTTTTAAATATGCATAATTTACTGTTGTTACTATAGTAACGTGTGTAACTATGTCATCTTAATATAACGTGTTGCCTTGTTAACATTCAGGCACAATACAGATTTTGCAATACCGAGAGTCCGGGATCCTAATAACAAATAGAAAGATACGATTATGTTTTTTTTCAAGAAAGATTAAATAATATATTTCTTTGTATATATTGCATATTGAAGCCTAAATACCACTAACTACACTTAAAATGTGGTATAGAAATGATTTTCATTCAGAAATTGCAAGTAAATTTCACAAACAAATACAAAGAAATGGTAAGTAACACATTTAATTAAATTTAATATTTTGATATGTTGAAAAAGTTTTGAATAGTTGTTTTTTTCTTGGAAAAGCCAGGTACTCAATAATGTTTTATTTACAAAGAAAAATCAAGTTTTACAGTGTAATCTGTCTTAAAAAAGAACATATTCTCGTCCTTATAACTGACAGGAATCCCTAAAGATCACGGGCAGCACTGAACAGCATTTGTGCATTAGCACTTAATTAAATCAGGTAGTAGGAAGTACTGATTGAAGATCAGATTTCCCTGAGTTCTGACTTACCCTAGACTAGGTTAACTTGATGATTAGAGGGGCTCAGTTTGACTCTGTTGACACAATACAGATCGTACACATTTGCTGGCTCACTATTGTAACAAGACTTGATAAAGAAAAAAGGATTTGAACCAGAAAGGAAAGAGCCGTAGCAAAAGATCTGAAAGTAAGAAAGAAAACAAAAGAGAACTGAAAACAGAAATGCAAAAGAAAAGACAGATGTGTATCAGGAGACAGATTTAGTGGCGAGAGGGAGAAAGCATATGTACAGAAGCGTTTGTGGTCGATAAAAGAGATGGAGTTTCTCCGCTGTGGTCTCAGGTTACTCACACTGACCTTTTGTGAGCGGTATCACATTTTGCTGCAGAGAACATGCATACACGTGAACAACACGCTACATATTCTGCTCTCTTCTCCAGCATGACAAGGCATGTCACTGTATATATTCCCAATAAACATAATGACACAGTCAGATCTTGCTTACAGGAAATACTTTCCCCAACCATCTCTCATTTTGGACTATTATGAGGCAGCTAGTCACCTTCGCACTGAAGAATCAAACAGTATGAAAAATAATAACCTGTCTGCGTGTGTTTTTTTTTTTTTTTTTGCTTTCACATGCATACATGATTACAGTACTGCACGCATACAGTTCATTATGCAATAAAACGTGTTAGAAAGGAGACTGTGGTTGTCCAGGCCTGTCCGCTTCTGTTGCTCATACTGTGTACCTTTTTTGGAAGTGAAAAAGAACAAGTCACATAATTTACAGTGAAAAAAACGAAAATTGACATTCCCATAATTCAGTGTGTAACCCTTCACATTTGATAGTTTTACATTTAAAGTATTGTTTCTTCTTAGATTTTTGTTAAAAGTACAGTACATTAGGGGTTTACATCTTATTTAGTAATGTCAGGGGTGGCGCTATGGTTTGTGGGCCCCGTGAACAACATATTTACTCGGGGCCCTCCTCGGTAGAAATCGCATTCCCCCCTTTTGGGGCCCCCTCTAACGCCGGGCCCTTGGAATCATCCTACCCCCCCCCACCCCTTACGGCACCCCTAAGTAATGTTCACGGCATTATTTTAGTGTTGTGTGCTACAATCGACCCTTTGCAAAGACCCGCCCTCCTTCAAATTTCCTTCAAACTTTTGTCATTTTTAAAGACATTCAAACAATAAAGGCCGTTTTGTGGCTCTTTATTGACAGATCACTGTCTTGCTTCAGTTAAAGCGTCACGTGAACGGATCGTCTTTTCCTATGTACTTAAAGCACGAAATGAACATGAATGAACATCAGAAAGTATTTTATTTCAACATGCAGAACACACCATTTTTTCAAGGTTTAAGTCCACCAAAGTTAATCTACTCTTCTGTCTGATTTGTGGTTAAGGCTAGAAGGGATACAGCTGCGGCTACTGGGCATGCGCGCATCAATAAAGCACAATTTTTGTTACACTTTAAAATAATAATTACTGTTTTTGTATTATTGTTTAGGAATGGGGTAGGTGTAGACATTAATAAAACACAATCTAATAGGTAGAACATTTAATTTATTGTTAGTTTCCAGCCGTAGCTGTCAGACAAGATGGTGGGTTCAGAGTTATGATTGGTCAAATCACCTGTCAATCAAGCTCTTTGCAAACGGTCAATTATGGAGTTTTACTGTAAATTTAAGTTAAACCTCTAAAATCCATTAATGTTGCTACAATTCTTTTTACAGTAAATTTCTGGCAACACAGCCTTCGATATATACAGTACACCTTTAAAGCTTGCTGCGAGAATATAACTGCAGTAGAACACTTACAATGAACATAATGTTATCACTTATTGGTGTGGATGTGATTAAATTCATCATTGTAGTTGTATGTAAATGTTATAGTTTTAGTTTATAATAGAGAGAGAACTGAACATTTTAACCACATATCCAAGAAGATGAAAGCAGCAGGAATATCCCAGAATGCTGAACAGCTCAGAATTAGCATTAAACCCATAAAGACGTAATACAAATTAGTAAATGTAACTGTATTTCTACATTTTCGGGAAACAGTCATGAGTAGTTAATTTCTCCAACAATACATTATACTACTATGGTAAGCAGTCTTTGAATGGGAAATGCACCCCAGGTCAATTTATGAACCGTTTACAATCATGAAAGCAGGGTCTTGTTGAGATGATAGCCTGTTACATTGACGGGTAATCAGCCAATCACAGTGACACTGCCCTCTCTCATGTCATGTGACACTTCATATTGCACTTCCCTTCAACTTTCACGCCACTGATCATCTGTATCTGTGCGCAAGAACAATATGCAAAAGAACAATTTGATACATAGAAACAGCAAAAGAACAATAAATACTGAGAAGGAAAAAGTAGCAGGAAGCAGAGCATTAGAAAGGAAAAGACAGAACTGTGTAGATGAGTGAGTTCTGTCTTTACGAAGCAGAGGATAACCGCCCGAACTAAAGGTCAACCATGCATGAGAGAGATGTGATGGAGAGATAATGGAAAAGAAAGAAAGCAATACGGAGAGGCAGAGGAGATACAGAGACATGGGGGTTTGGGTGGGGGGATTGTTTCTTGACAAAGAACATCTCTGTCCATGATGGTGTCTGGTGTCCCTTGTCCAATGATTCACCGTGTGTGTGTGTGTGTGTGTGTGTGTGAGTAAGTGTGTGTGTGATTATGGGCTGGCATATTATTCAGAGACTGCACAAGGAAAAGGGAGCGGATGTGAATTGAAAAATTTAATTTCAGAGCAGTATACCTGCAAACACAATTCAAATCTAATAAGACACTTAAATATTGCTTTCATATAAGTTTTAAATTATTTAAATAAATTATTTGCTATTATTTTAATCTTCAATCTGTTATTTACAAGATTAGATAGTTCTATAATTCCTAGCTAAATAACAGAAGAAACTTGTTGAGTTTAAATCCCAGTTGCAGATGTTGCAACGGGCCAAGCTATTGTTATTAAGTATTACTCTTATACCGTTATGTTATTCTATTATGTTAGCAATGTAATTCACATATATGACTTTTATGAATTCTGCGGAGAAACCATAAGAAAAAGTTGAATAAAGACAGAGATAACATGCCATTGGCAAGATGCCATTAAACATATTTTGAAACCATCTTTATGTTGTTTCTAGATTAATTTGGTGAGTCAATGGGACGTTATGACAATATAACTATATTAATATGCAATTACAGAAAAATGTGTGATTAATCAGTTATTTTTTTAATCAATTGACAGCACTAATATATATATATATATGCGCATATTTTGCAATGTAAAATATATTGTTTCTACACTGAAAAAAAATATGAAGATGTGTAGAAACAATTTTCCCTTGTTAGTAAATTGTACATTTCACAAAGAAACAGCAAGTAACACATTGAATTAAATGTTTTGTTTAAATTGAAAAGCTAACATAGTATTTTCTTGTAAAATGTATAATATTTTTTTACAACTTGAAAAGTTTTTACTTCTCCCTTTTTACAAGTGTATACAGTATAACTAACATCTTTATCAATAGTGTTATACTTCTCCATTGTTTTAAAACCAAATATGTCATTCACAATGCTTCATGGGATTTTAGTTCTTCGAAACCGTTAAGTCTTGTACCCTTGTCTTATCGTCTGAATTTCAAATTTTTATAATTGTTATTTTTTTTAATGTATGTATGTATGTATCGCTTCAAATCAAAGTTTGCAGTATTGTGATTCACCTCATAGCTGGTTGGTTTGGTTCATGGATTATAACTCTTAACAAATACCTTTTAAAGATTCCTGTAAAAAAAAAAAAAAAAAAAAAAGAATGGAAAAAATTACAGTACACAGCAATGTGCTAAAACCATCTTTGACAACCTCCTAGAACGACCTATAAACACCAATGCCTAAACAACCACCCTGAACCTGGCAACTGCTTACTGTCTCAAGACATTAAAACATTTTAAATATTAACATTAAGTTAAATATAATCTTAGCAACACCTGGCAACCATCAGCAACATTGTGGTAGTGACTTTTGCATGGGCAACAACACCCATATTCATAAACATTCATTAAGGACAATTTCTTTGTAAATCGATTCTAAAAATATTACATAAATTGTCACATTAATGCAACAATACTGTTTCAGAAATTTCCTCTACGTTTGTTTCATGAATGAGGTAAATTATTAAGCGTGCCACAAAACTAGCTCACATGCCCAAAATGTTTCATGCTTTGATCAATTAATCCATACTCAACATTCCCTGAAGCATAGCCCTTCCCCAAAACCAAACCCCCAATGACCCCTCATCCCCTACAGCCAGAATATCTGATGATCTTCAATGTGTCTGTCCATCTGTCTATGGTATAACTTACACCACCCATTCACACACACACTCACACACACACACACACTCAGTAGCCCGGGGCGATGCCTGTCCCACTTGGGCCTAGCTTCTACCTCTTCAATCTAATCACAGTCTCCTGCACTAGCTGAGTGTCCATTAGGTTTGACTCAGGACAAAGCCTGTTTATTACGGCCCCCAATTGAATCAAAGATAATCAAATCAAAAGAATCATTTTTTTAGCTTGCCGGCGAACAGAGTTCACAGGGCCAAGACAAAGCAGTCTCAGTACTAATGTGCTTTTACTCAATTTTACAATGTTCACTGGGCTGTTTTTGTGTCTTTTATTTTGGAATTGTTTTAGAAACTAATGACTAGACCTAGATGGAATCTGGTAAAGATTTCCACAGTTTTTTTTCCACACAAACAAACAAACAAAAAACAAACACATAGGCAATGTGAGAATTTTGTTAAACATTTTTTTTCAATTCTGTGGAAATTAGCTTTTTTGTAGATACATATTCCATGTCAAGGTCTGCTAATGTTGTAACTAACTTGATCTTAAAGTAATAGTTGGCCAAAAAAAATCTTTCATCATTTATTCACCTTCATGTCATTCCAAACCTATATGATTTTTTTTTCTGTGTCGTTCTGTGGAATTTTGAAGAATGTTTCAACTGTCCATACAGTGAAAGTCAGTGGGGTCCAAACATTTTTCACAGTGCCTTCTTTTGTGTATACATGTTTGGAACAATATAAGGATGAGTAGATAAAGAACTTAAACACAACTGACCTTATTCAAGCAGAAAGAATTGTGCAAACTGTTCATTTTTATTTTTTTGAACTTCAACTATCAACTCAATACCACAATTTACATAAAAGTTGTTTTATGAATGATTTGCACAAAAAATATTGCAGCAGTTGCATTTGTCACGGTGCACACACGAGGGAGGAACAGGAACACGCAGACGAGGACGTAAACTCAAATAATAGTATTTAATGTTGACAAGGCAAGGCTGACAGACAAGATACACCGGGGAGTCACAAGTTGACCAGACGAAATCAAACTGAACAGGCATGAACTAATATACACATACTAATTAGACAAACACAGCTGGAACAGACTTAACTCATAATGACATCAGACGAGGACAGGAAACAAACCAAATATGGACACAGGCGGCGGGAACACATGACACACGACAGAGGACTGACATTACTCCCCCCTCCCGAAAGGCTCGTACCGAGCCTTAACAGTTCCATCGGGGAGGGGGGGTGGGCGCTCTGGAGGCCCCTCAGGACAAACACGGACAGGAACACAGGACGGGGACCTCCAGAGCGGAACAGACAGACAGGGATCATGGCGGAGCTGGGAGCTCTGGAAGCCATGGCTGTGCAGGGAGCTCAGGAGGCCATGGTGGAGCTGGGAGCTCTGGAGGCCATGGCAGATGGTCTTCGGGGCCTTGGCCTCGGTCCCCTCGGCCCGGCCCCTACAACCGGAACTCTTTCTACCCCCCCCAAAATTTCCCTGGGGAAGTGAGGGGGTATCAGGAGCCCTCCGGGGCTAAACAGACAGGACAGGACAAAACGACAGGAAAGCCCTCCAGGGCCAGACAGACAGGACAGGACAGCCCTCCGGGGCTAAACAGACAGGGACAGGACAGGACAGCCCACAGGAACAGGAAGCCCTCCTGGGCTGGCTTGGAAGCTGAGGCTTCCTCTGGGCATGACGAGGAGTCAGGGGCCCTCACAGGGTCCCTCAGCAACCGCTTCCACTTCGGCGACAGGGGGGCAGGTGGCTAGAATGGCCTCCATGGCCACAACAAGAGGAGCCGACTGCCGCAGACGAGTCTCTGTGGACATGACAAGGTAAGTTAAAATGTTCCTGTGGGCACAACCAGACATACACACGGCACTCCTGGCCGTGTTGTGGACAGGATCCACGGGGCTAGGGATAGCGGCGGCCGGCGGGCATTAGTCAGCGGCGATCCGGCGGGCTTGAGTCAGCGGCGATCCGGCGGGCTTGAGTCAGCGGCGATCCGGCGGGCATTGAGTCAGCGGCGATCCGGCGGGCATTGAGTCAGCGGCGGGCTTGGGAGAGCCACCGCTGGTGGCGGATATCTCCCGCGATCGGCGGGCATGAGGGCATCGCGGCCAGCGGACTCGCGGCACTCGCGGCGATCCCGCCGAACTCCCACGCCGTCTTGCAGTGGGCTATGGCAGGATTACGAGCGGCGACTTTCTTGCCGCAGGACAGACATAAACAAACAGACTGGAACAAAACAAAAGAAATTTGAAAACAAAAACAAAACGAGTTGAATGGGCGCCGCTTACGGTTTAGAACTGGTCTTCTGTCAAGGTGCACACACGAGGGAGGAACAGGAACACGCAGACGAGGACGTAAACTCAAATAATAGTATTTAATGTTGACAAGGCAGGACAAGGCAAGGCTGACAGACAAGATACACCGGGGAGTCACAAGTCGACCAGACGAAATCAAACTGAACAGGCATGAACTAATATACACATACTAATTAGACAAACACAGCTGGAACAGACTTAACTCATAATGACATCAGACGAGGACAGGAAACAAACCAAATATGGACACAGGAGGCGGGAACACATGACACACGACAGAGGACTGACATTAATAAGAATATCTGTGTAAATCATTTCTATAATTAGTTTTATTTAAATAGTAAAAAAAAAAAAAAAAATGTGCAAAGTCTTCTTGTTTTTCATGAATGGCTGTACCTCCTTTCATATACTGTAATAACTGCATTTTTTATGCATTTTTAACTTGCTTTAGAAATCTCTCATGCCAATTCCTTCTTTTTAGCAACTAACAGATTTTGTCTTTTTCTTTGTCTTTGTCCCTTTCCTCCAACAGATGTAGATCCTCCTAACAGCTCAAACTTTCCTTCTCTTCTTCCATATGCTACACCTCCTCCTCCTCCTTTTTCTTCTCCCTCTTATTCTTCTTCTCGTGCTCCATCAGATGACTTGTATACAGTCAAGTCTCCTCCTGACAGTCCTACGGAGAGCGTGACCACGGCTGACCCTGGGCTGAAGAGACTCCATGGGCTGAGTGACAACCTCATTCCCATCTACACCTCTATACTGGCTGCAGTGCTGTTGGGCCTGGTGGCCTTCATCATCTTTAAACGGTGAGGAGGACCAGATTCATTCTCTCCCTGAGCTGTTTTCATCTCCACTCACAAAGCGTTGTACAGCTATGTAGGCTTTAGTTCAGCTATATTTATAAACTAAAAAAGCAAAAAACGCTTCTAGGCTGTTCTTCCATCTGATCCATCACGAGCACATTGTTTATTATGTGGAGTAAAACAGAGACACTGATCTCAGATCAGATTAAAAACATATAACTATCATTTCTGATTTAATATAATGCATTCAAAGCCTTAAGCAAATCTGGCAATATAATAATCAAGACTGCATATGCAAATATGCAAAATAACAACTGAATGTTTTTACTGACTGATAACAATGTAGATAAAAATTCAAATAAGGCAGATAGCTGAGCAGACACAGATGGAGGTTGTGGGGCAAAGGGCTCATAAAATATTAAAATCACAGCTGGAGGGTGTAACTTTGACCAGCTTTTGTTCATTTAGGGTGTGAATGTCCTGGTGCTTTCAAATCATTGCTTGTTTGAGTGGTCCAACATCTCCATTTCTGGCTAAACCAATAGGGTGTGTTTGGGTGGGACAAGCTTGTTTGAACAATGGCGGGAGGAGGAAGAGTGTTACAGAAATGTGGTGCAGAGTGGTGCAGAAATCTTTAGGTTAGAAATAAATACTGATTTTGTAATAAAATATTCTGATGCTTCTTTTGATATCTTTCAGGTGGAACAGTTGTAAGCAGAACAAGCAAGGAGCCAATAACAGAGCGTGCAGTGCAAACCCCAGTCAGACCCCTTCTCCTGAGGGAGAGAAACTCCACAGTGACAGCGGCATCTCAGTGGACAGTCAGAGCTTACAGGAGGGCCAGGGGCCTCCACATACAGGTACAACCCCTTAAATCACACACACTCACACACACACACACACGCACGCACGCGCACACACACACACACGCACGCACGCACGCACGCGCGCGCACACACACACACACACACACACACACACACACACACACACACACACATATATATACAGTATATATGTTAGTCTTAGTGGACCTGCTGCTGACCTTATTGCATATGCATTTGTAGGAGTTTCCCTTTCAGACACAAACTTTATGGGAGAGTATTTAAATAAATTATACAACATGATTTACTAAGGCTTATGGTAGTCAATTTATTGATATTTGTGCCATTATTTAATGCCCAAAGGAATCATGTCTTAACCCATGTTGCACTTCACATGGTTGTGAAAGTTGCTAAATTGCTCTGCTCTTGGTAGTTTGCATTAATCATTATGGAAAAGAGCGTGCTTTTTCTGTATTCTCTAACTTGCTCATTGTCAGTAGATCACCTGCAAAACATCCCACTCCCATCTGCACTTTTATGAGATTTACAGTCTCACACTAATTTTCCTTATTTAATAAACCTGGCCCCTAGACAGGTGTAGCTGGGGGTAGTAGAGGGTTTCAAAGGAACTCTGCGGGACCAGCTTATAGCAAATACTGAACCAGACTATTTAAACATTGAGCAAGCAAGCTCATTTACTGCAACAGTTGGATGATTATTTGTAAATTATATAAAAAACAATATACATATATTACCAAAAAAATAACTTTTAAGCTACAATCCAAGTTGTACAGTTGTTAAAGTCAAATTTTAGTTTAAACCTATTAGGCTGCACATTCTAATGTTTCATAACAGAATTTTATATATATTTAGCAAGGGGCCTCCGGGGCTCCATGTATTTCTATGGTTTGCATGGTGGTTATGTCTACATAGTTCTTACCATTATATCACTACTACAAACAAACAGGGAATGGTTATAAATATGGTTTGGGACATTTTGTAGTCTTACTTTAGATATATTAATCAAAATGGCTAAATGTAGTATTTTTGTTTTAGTGGTCAAGATAGATGGAGGTTCATCCCTGTCCTTGCCCTTACACACACGGGAGGAGGTTGAGAAACTGCTAAATCGTACCTGTGAAGGGGAGGAGTCAGGAGCCAATGAGGAAACCGATTGGTGCAGCCTGGCAGGTCTACTTGGATACAAAGAAGAACACATTGCTAATTTCAAGCAGGAAGAAAGGCCCATCCAGGCCCTTCTGTCTCATTGGGCAAGCCAGGATTCGGCTAATATTAATACGCTTTGCACAGCACTGAAGAAGATCAATAGGGAGGATATCGCGCAGAGCATCACAGTGAAACCAACTGCTACATCTAGCGTATGAGAAAACATGAGCTTGCAAACACACACATGCTCCCAAGCGCTCAAATACACACCTTACATTGCCTTCAGCATACTTCGATGTTGATGTATCACCTGTGAAGTTGATGTATCACTATATCCTTAACTTTAGACTATAAAATCAAGTGTCATTTCCCTTTACCCTTGATTATGGCCAAATTGTGTGCAAAGAATGCACAATTTAGTAAATATTGTTAATTTGAGGAAAGCCATACATACTCGAATATGGATATTCATATCTTTCCTGAAGAAATTCAGGAAATGACTCATCAAATCAAAATCATTAATTTTATGTTTTAACACATTTCAGCATCACAACTATAAAAACTACACACCACATCCATCTTTAGCATACCGATTATTATGCTTAAGTATAAAATGTTTTTTAGCATTCTTTAATCCATTTGTCTGTCTCTGTACGGGAACCTCTATGTAACATCCATAATGCATGCCATAATGCATATGCTAATGATATGTCAAATGTGGCCAGTTCAGTCATTGTCTATGCATTGAGTGTACCATAACCACAAACCATATCCACTGATTATATCCTGTCAGAGTTTGACCCCAACCTCTCATGTACACAGTCGATGTTGTGCTCCTGTGCTTTAAATACAAGCAGATACAGTATGAGAAGAGCCAGTCGTAGAAAAATGAACAAGAGAAGTCACAACGCTTAATATGGAAACTGTAAAAATTGTGGAAATTGACCATTTTTCTGTCACGTGAGATAAAGATGCTAGATTTATGATGCCATTATTGTCAGATTTTTGCTTATTCAATTGAAAACGTAACTATGAGCCCTGATTTACTATTTTCTATTGCTAGACAGTGCCAGGTGGTATCAGGGAGAGGGACATTCTCATCATAGAGAGCATTGGATTGGACCAAAAATTGTGTAGCGCTCATTATTTTGTGTGATTTATATATAGTAAAAGTATCTGTTACATTTTTATTTGAATGTCAATTAAGAAGTATACTGGCATATAGATGAACTAAAAGTATTCATGGGTCTTTAAAGCGACTCTGACATGAGTAATCAACTGCATTTCTTGGTTCCAGGTCTAGCACATCCAAACCTCATTTTTTCCTGTGTCAGTAACAGAGAGGAACTTAAAAAATATAATTCTTAATAATTAAAACTATTTCTTCCCAAATACAAAAACATTCAAACTATGATTTATAGCATACCATACTTAATCAATTCATTTTTTTTATACATAAGCCAAAATGTTACTTTATGTGGGTCAAAATAATATATATTTTTGCCTGTTTACAACTTATCTCCTTCTGTAAATAAAATGTAGTTTTGCAGTTTATTTGCCAATGGGTGGTTGTTTATTGGCCCAAGTTAAAAGAGCCAAACCCAAAATCTCTCTGACATTGTAGTCTTGTGGCTTGTCCAAATTTCGAGAAAAATTATAGCAAAAATTGTAATTGATGTTTAATTTTCACCCAAATTTGTTCAGACCCCTAATCCTAGAGCAATAGTATTAGTAACGGCAAAAACACCACTAATGTGTTCATTTTATGTTGTCTTTATCAGATTTTGTTCTGTCTGTATCTGGGCAGGTGACTCAGAACATTCTAGATGGAATTAATAAGCAGGACGTTTTGTCATCCTGGTGGTCCGGCTGAAAGATGATAGCAGTTTCCTTTTTTTGTTTTTTCTTTTGCCTTTATTACAGCAGTAACGTGACACTGGTCACTACCTGGCTCAGGTCATCACCATGACAAAAGCGCTTGGTCATGCAGTCTGTGACCCAGATAGAAAAATGTTAAAGACACAAGACACATATCTGCTCATAAACACACACCAAAGAAACAAGCTTCCCCATAAAATGAACCGGTGACTGATATGAGCGTTTAGTGTGATTAAAAGCGACTCTTTTGAAGGCACAATAGAGGGTTCCCACGGTCATGGAAAACCAGGATATTTCAGGGAATTTTAGGGGTTCATTGGTCAAAACGTGTGGGAACACT